>JBAIZL010000001.1:116085349-116090349 GCA_036971475.1 Prosapia bicincta | reverse complement strand
TAATTCTGAACCTAAAACGTCAGTCCTTAATTCTGAACCTAAAACGTCAGTCCTTAATTCTGAACCTAAAACGTCAGTCCTTAATTCTGAACCTAAAACGTCAGTCCTTAATTCTGAACCTAATTCTTCAGTCCTTAATTCTGCTATTTTTTCGGAGATATACATTATGACACATTATTCATCTCTTCCCTAGTGTAAAGGTGAGACGTAAATTCCATACGCAAAAAACAAAATACAACATTGCTTCTACTAATTCTGGACAACCTAATTCACAATCTGTTAAAAGTGGCTGAAATTTTGATTAACCAAAGTAGTCTACTGCTAACCATCCACATAAAATTCCTTCAAGTCATGCAATACAGCAGGCTAATATAGGCAATTTTAATTAAGGTGAACCTGAAAGGCTGAGCAATTTCAAACAAATGTAACTTCAACCTGTACAAATTCCTAACGTTTGTATATAATATATATTTCAGTACAGTTTTCTGCCTTTCCTAACGTTACAATATTCCCCTCTGTTGACGCGTTTCGGACTAATTCCATTTTCAAAACTCAAATCGTACATAGCTTTGGAATACGATTTAGGTTTTGAAAATGGAATCACGCCGAAACGCGTCAACGGAGAATATTGTAACGTTAGGAAAGGCAGAAAAATGTACTCAAATATATAAAAATATTCCTAACAAAAATGAAGATGAGTATATAATAATTTGTAGCTTACCGCAAGCGTATACAACTGCCGTGAATGCTATCCATGCTGCCACAAACCTTGCGTTGGGCTTCACTCTCAAAATGAACACTCCGGACATGATGATTCCAAGGCCCATCACCAAGATGCCCCCGACGCCTGAGCAAAATGAAATACACAGCATTTTCAATAAACTGTTGTAGATAAGTCCAATTTTAAATTTTTAAAAGCAATCAACATATTTTATTACAAAATACCATCTGGTTTGTATATAACAGAGGTTGCCCATATTGACATGAAAACTTTTACCTGAACTTGCAGAAAGTCCTAAAAAACACACAAAAAATAAAACTGACTAAAAGTTAAAAATTTTGAAAATACGCATCCATCCTCACTTTATAACATACAAAAAACTTTCTAAAATCAAGGTTTATTTGAAAATCACAAACCTTTGTTATAACATATTACAGTATAGCTATATTACAATAAGTACGAGCATATGCTTTAGGTAAGATTGTTTTAATGTAAAACATGTAATATAACAATTTTTTAAAGTCAATTCCTACTTAAGTCAAAAAAATTATTCTAGTTACTTTGTATTAAATAATTATTATAAATAAGGTAACATAACCTATGCGTTAGAACAGCTGTTCTACCACATAACCTAGGATATAAAATTAGCTGTTTCATGAAATCATATGTTATAATTTAATTTAAGCCAAAAGGGATGAATACTAAATTGGATACCTTGCCCCTTTTGTGAAAAGCTATTCTCCCATATAAAACTAAAATTAAATCATTAATCAATTAATATTTGAAAAAACTGTATTAATATCAAGTGTCATCCACTACAAGTTTTAACAAATGAAGCCTATTTGAACTTGAGCAGATAAATAAAAAGTATTTTATTAACGATGGAAAATTTGAACAAAGTATTTATAGGGACAGGCAAACTAATAAAAGGAATTTAACAAATAAAATAGCTGTTCTACCAAATAACCTATATTACAAAATAAGCTTTTTTTATGAAACCATAGGTTATCACTTATTTCAAGCCAAATGGGACGAAATACTATATTGCATTAATTTACCTTTTTTGGGTAACGTTTATCTCCCATGTAAAACTAAAATTAATTTATTAAATTTAATTGTTTATTTATATTTGAAACAACTGTATTAATATCAAGTCTGATCTACTAAAAGTTTTTAAAAAATGTATTTGTACTTGAATGGGCGAATAAAAAGTAGTTTGAATGTTTTTAATTGAATGTTTTCTTGAGCAACTGTGGCCTAATGTTATAATAATTAAATAAAAACCCCACTAACCACAATATAACTTTATTTAATCACTTGATGTACATTTCGGTTACCAGGTAATCATCTTCAGAAGTACTGAAGAGTACTCTTTGAGTACTTCTGAAGATGGTTACCTGGTAACCAAAATGTAGATCAAGTGATTAAATAAAGTTATATTGTGGTTAGTGGGTTTTTTATTCAATTATTATAAAAAAGTAGTTTATTAAAGGTTGAAAATTTGAATGAGTGTGTGAACTAATGGAAGAAACTGAAACAGTTATGTTTACTAACACAAAATAACCGTTTAATCCATGAACTAAAACTCGACCTTTTTCTTAATGTTGTAATGCAATAAAGTACACTGAAGTCCCTGTCACACGGGACCTGTTATCAGTCGTTGCTGCGAGATCCACTCATGGATCTCCAGCGCGTCAGGAGCCCTCTCAGACGGACCAGGCGAACTAGTGATATCTTGTTACGTATAATCAAAACGGGAATGCATGTTTAGAACTGTTAAGGAGAAAAAGGAAGATTGGGTGAGGGAATCGAAAGAAGGGATTTGTTGGGAGTATCACGTCTTAGACACAAATTCATACCTGAATATGCTGGTATTGTCAGAATTAAATTTTAACAACCTCCTTGAAATAGTAACACCGACGATACAGAAATGGTACACCAACATGAGGCAAGCAATACCTTTTTCAAATATAGTACAAGTTACTCCAAGATTCTTGGCCACTGATCATAGTTTAAAGTCACCACCAATACTTCTTTCGAGTAATTTACAACACAATATCAACTTTCTATCCCGAAGTTCTGGATCCAATTTATATTGCCTTATAGTATATATAAGTAATATAAATGTAATATTATACATGGGGCCTAATAATAATGTATTATATATATACACACACACACACACACACATATATATATATATATATATATATATATATATATATATATATATATATATGTATATATTAAATATATTAAATATGGTGATATGTTTTCTTGTAATATAGTTAATAAATTAAAAATATTTCAAAAACAAGAATACTTTAAATGAATATATTTATTCAAAGCTTTTCGCCGATAAAATAGTATCAGTTTATTAGATAATTATTTTCCTATAGATGCTGATACTATTTTATCGGCGAAAAGCTTTGAATAAATATATTCATTAAAATTATTCTTGTTTTTGAAATATTTTTAATTTATTATATATATATATATATATATATATATATATATATATATATATATATATATATATATATATATATATATATATTAATATATATTCAGTTTTAATTCAGATGTCAATAGGCTAACACATTCTTAAGACAGACATCGCTATAGAAACAACAGCTGACTGGTCACGTGACCAGATAGTGACTTCAAGCGCTAGCAATATTAAACCGTTTAAAACCTCCAGCGAAGATACCAACTTATGCTAGTGTTTCTACCCGCAGGAAGAGCATTCACACGATGCTGGTTGTCTGGTTATTCTAGCTGTTATTGGAGAAAAAACCACCTGCGTGTGACAGGGGCTTAAGGCGGAGGACATTTCATTTCTAAACAGATTTACTTATCTTATTAAATTTTATTTTATTTTTTTTAATAACTCGACCTAACCTAACCGGGTTGATACTTTAGAAATATATTTGAATATAGTAAAAAATAAGCTCCGTTTTATAAGAACGCCTTGAGTTTATAAAGATTTGTACGTGTTGTAAAGTAAAGTTACTTCGTCATTCAATTCCTTCTATTAGTTCACATTCTCCTTTTATATTCCTTCAGGAATATTCCTGATGATGTTGGTACTGTTAGCCAACGAAAAGCTTTGAATTGTAAATTCAATTATAATTCTTGTATTTGTATGTTGACTTAGTTCTTTATTAATACACAAGAATACATATTGCGATATATATATATATATATATATATATATATATATATATATATATATATATCTTGTTCACATTTTCAATCTTCAATAAAATACTATTTATTCATCAACTCAAGTTCAAATACATTTTTTTTTTAACTTGTAATGGATGACACTTGATGTTAATACAGTTTTTCAAATATTAACTTATTTATTAAATTAATTTTAGTTATAAATGGGAGAAAAACCTTTCACAAAAGGGACAAGGTATGCAATATAGTTATCTCGTCCCATTTGGCTTAAAATAAGTGATATCATATGATTTCACAAAACAGCTGTTATTGTTATAAGTTACATGGTAGAACAATTATTTTAAGGCAAAAAGTAACTTAAATAGGTTATGTAGTAGAACAGCTGCTTAACGCATAGGTTATGTTACTTTATTTGTATTAATTGTAATTATTTATTAAAAAGTAATTAAAATTAAAAAAAAATTTTATGACATAAGTAGGAATTGACATTGAATATTTTTTTATATTACGTGTTTTTTCAAAATTTTTAATTTTTGGGGCGTCATTGTCAAATTTTATTATTTCTCCCTTTTTCTCTTACGACTTTTTACGTGACCCGGTAAATTTTTTTTTTGCAATGTGACTTGTAAAGTTGATATAAATACCCCGCCAGACTGAAATAAACTAAAAGAATAATTTGGTTTTACACAACTCTTATAACCGTAAATACAAAAATACACTTAATCAAAAAAAAGTTATCTCAAATAAATACCTATTTAAATTTATTGTTCTGAGATCAATTTATAATAAATAATGTACATTTTAATTTGTTTGTGAATCATTGAAAAAGAAAACATTTCAATCTCCTTAAAGTAAAATCCAATATGGTATTAAGTTTTAACAGAAAATTTTAATGTTTAACTCTCAAGTAAAATTTTATATGAACTTTATATAAAGTAGCACTTTACCTGAAACCATGTTTGCTAAATGGGCAGGAAGGCGAAACTGCGACTCCAAGTACTTTGGTAAGAAGGTGTAGAGACCAGCTATTGGTAAAATATGGAAAACACTACTAGCAGTCCGAAACATTAAAATATCGTTTTTCAACAACCTC
>JBAIZL010000001.1:116062849-116080349 GCA_036971475.1 Prosapia bicincta | reverse complement strand
TTAATTGTAATTATTTAATAAAAAATAACTAAAGTAAAATGTTTCTTTGTTAATAATAATAAAAATTGAGAATAAAATAACATAAAGAACATGAGAATAATTTATAGTAATTTATTTTATTTTATGCCCATATAATTATTTGTAGAAATATAAGGCACAGTTACTTTCTACTGACTTTAATTTTAATTTATACTTGTGTCCCCAAACATAAATCTTAAGGATTTCAAAACCAATTTTACATATTTTTCATCCTTACAGTTATTTAATCCTAGCTGTTCAATATATATTGTATGGACATAAAATAAGTTATATAAACTTGAGTACTAAATCATTTATCATTGATATTTTTCTATGATTTTCTTATTCTTTTACTTTGGTTGAATTTAAATCTATTATGTTATTAGTAATTTTAAATATTTCTTGTCTTCACTTTGTTAAACATTGATTTGTTATAACTTGTTATCATGGGATGTAACTTTATTGTTGATATTTTACAATTTGCATTTTAGGAATAGGCTTTTTCTAAAACAATTCCCAATGCTGGTTTTATCGAGGTTTTAAGGATAAGCCACATAAACACTACAATTGCCTGAAATAAATCTTTGACCTTTCTAGAGAAATTGAATTCATAATTATTCTTTTTTTTCTTGACTTGGGAGCGGGTTTTAAACTGCCCAAAGCACTGCTACCTTAAGGTATATTGTACTTACCTCCCTGATCTAGTCAAATAGCCCCTTCCCTCTTACCAGGTTTAGGAGTTTTCTGTTTAGTGTTTTACCTTCAGCATCCTCTTCCAGAGCTGTGCTATCTCCAAAGAGGTTGAAGCGCCTCTCGGCAAGTGCTTCACATCTATAAATGATGTGTGTGGCGATCTCCAGTTCTTGCCCGTATAATCTGCACACTGGTTCATCTTTGTAGATACCCATTTAATGCAGATGTTTCCTTAGTCCACCGTGTCCCGTGAGTAGACCTGTGGCTATCCTCAGTTCCTGCCTAGACAGATAGATGAGACTCTTCTGCAGCCCCAAGGAAGGTTTCCTAAGGGTTAGCTTACTGTGTTTCATCCCTTCAGCCCTGATCCAGTGCTCACAGTGTCTTTCAGCCATCCACCTTCGCACTGCCATCTTGACCATGGATTTGGAAATACCTACCGCAGGCTCCGGTCCAATCAGGGGAGTCGAAGACCCCTCTCTGGCCAGCGCATCTGCGGCTTCATTTCCAAGTATTCCCCTATGCCCTGGCACCCAACCTATCTTGATTTGATTGTGCCTTGCCAGGGCTTGTAGGTTATTTAGGCACTCCCTGACTATGGCCGAGGTGACCACATGTCCGTTTAGTGCCTTAATTGCTGCCTGACTGTCGGAGAAAATAGCAATCCGGGTCCCGTGTGTTCCCCTTCTCGCTATCTCTCCCAGACAGGCATTTATAGCATATATTTCGGCGAAAGACAGAGGTATGCCTCTCCAAGGAAAAAACTAGTTTTACGCTTGGGTTTTTACAATACACCCCCGCTCCAGTGCCGGAATAAATTATTCTTTTACTTTATCAAGTACTATTGGTAGCCACTTACAAAAAGCTCTATAAAACTAAATTTGAAATAATAAGTTAACGTTGTCCCAGAACTAACTTGGTTAGGATTTATAACTTTATTATAAAACATAAATTTGAGATACTTCAATAAAAATTACAAATACTTCTCAATTAATGATTACTTTTTTACGTTCACTTTATACAAATAGTATATTTATTCGTTATCTTCTGCACGATGGTGAAATAAAATCCAGGTCAAGGATTTCTACGTATTTACGTCAGGCAAGCAAACGTTTCTTCCATTAGCAAATTCGCTAATAAGGATAACAAAGTGTATTGACCCCAAGGCGAGACGATCCACCAATCACAAATACTTTTAAATTTTGGCAGGCGTCCAATCAACGTTTCTATTGCTATATAACTTCCTCAATGTATTTGTCAAGACTACAAGTGTTTCATGTGTTGTAGCTACCGATGAAATAAACAGCTGCTATAAAATTCTAGGAACGAAATTTAGGAAATAAAATCTAACAGCTGTTGTTTAACAGCCGGATAATCAGACTGAAGCACGTCATAGTGAAAAAAATTGTTTAAACAATTTAACTTTATTTTTATTCAATAAAATTAAGTAGCAACTGGATTTAAATACATTTATTTCATAACATAGTGCTGATTTTAATTTATTCAACACAATTTATTCACATAATTATGCACAGAAATTAACCTTGAATAATTTTAAGGAAATACGTTGGTACCACTGGATTTCTCAATTTGTAAAACTAGTTTGAGCTATTAAATCATCAGCAGCAATAAAAACATTTTTAAGTCTAAAATAAATTTTATTTTTACATGGATATTTTTAATAAATAAAAGGCTAACTTTATTCTGTAATTTGTTAAATTAAATAAAATTTCCAAACTCAAATACTCAGATCGTTGTCGTTATTAAAAATACGTTTCATAAATTTTAGTCAATTGAATTTATTTACTAGTAGATTGAAAAGAGCTTTTTATCTCAAAGGTCACAAAGAGTTCAATTTTAAAATGTTTGCATTAAATTTTTCAAGACCACATTGCTTTAGGTTTCCATTATTAGAAAATTTATGTTCTGCAATAAAACAAATCGTGTATAATAAATTTCGTTTTTCCATTGATAAACCCAATGAAATTATATTAATTATTGCAATATCTAAAGCCAAAATTATTATATATGATTATTCAATTACTTCTATTAGCCATAAGAAAAACGTGAGAAAATAGAGCAATGTCTGAGAAGCTAGCACAAATACATTAAAGCACAAAATACAACCTCTAATGGAGAATTGACTCATTTTTAAAACCAATATATTATATTAACAGATTATGTCATTACTTAAGTTGTTTATTTTAAATTAACTGTACAACTTTATGACATCAATAAACCTAACATCTGCAGGACCATAAAAGCTGAAGTGTATCTAATTTTCATTAAAAATTGAATAATCAAAACCCTAAATTTAAACGTTTTGATAGAACAGGTTGGAATAGAATGTTCCCGTAGTCAGTGATGCCTGAAGTATAGTAACAAACTCAGTGCTTTGCCGTTATCAGAGTCTAATCAGTCGAGTCGACAATCCATGATTTTGAAAGCTTATTAAAAATAAACCACGCCCACTTTGGGAACATTTTGGCAAGAGTTCATACAAACCTATATTCGTTGCACATAGTGGCTTTATTTAGGGATGCCTGAAGTACAGTAACAAACTCAGTGCTTTGGCGTTATCAGAGTCTAATCAGTCGAGTCGACAATCCATGATTTTGAAAGCTTATTAAAAATAAACTACGCCCACTTTGGGAACATTTTGGCACGAGTTCATACAAACCTATATTCGTTGCACATAGTGGCTTTATTTAGGGATGCCTAAAGTACAGTAACAAACTCAGTGCTTTGGCGTTATCAGAGTCTAATCAGTCGAGTCGACAATTCATGATTTTGAAAGCTTATTAAAAATAAACCACGCCCACTTTGGGAAAATTTTGGCACGAGTTCATACAAACCTATATTCGTTGTACATAGTGGCTTTATTTAGGGATGCCTAAAGTACAGTAACAAACTCAGTGCTTTGGCGTTATCAGAGTCTAATCAGTCGAGTCGACAATTCATGATTTTGAAAGCTTATTAAAAATAAACCTTGCCCACTTTGGGAAAATTTTGGCACGAGTTCATACAAACCTATATTCGTTGTACATAGTGCCTTTATTTAGGGATGCCTAAAGTACAGTAACAAACTCAGTGCTTTGCCGTTATCAGAGTCTAATCAGTCGAGTCGACAATTCATGATTTTGAAAGCTTATTAAAAATAAACCACGCCCACTTTGGGAAAATTTTGGCACGAGTTCATACAAACCTATATTCGTTGTACATAGTGCCTTTATTTAGGGATGCCTAAAGTACAGTAACAAACTCAGTGCTTTGCCGTTATCAGAGTCTAATCAGTCGAGTCGACAATTCATGATTTTGAAAGCTTATTAAAAATAAACCACGCCCACTTTGGGAAAATTTTGGCACGAGTTCATACAAACGTATATTCGTTGTACATAGTGCCTTTATTTAGAGATGCCTAAAGTACAGTAACAAACTCAGTGCTTTACCGTTATCAAAGTCTAATCAGTCGAGTCGACAATTCACGATTTTGAAAACATATTGAAAATAAACCACGCCCTCTTTGGGAAAATTTTGGCACAGGTTCATACAAACCTGTGCTCGCTGCATCTAGTTCCTTCAGTTAGAGATGGCTGAAGTACAGTAACAAAATTACTGCATTACATCGAAGTCTAATTAGTGGAGACGAGAGTTTACGATTTTAAAAGCACATTAAAAATAAACCACGCCCTCTTTAGGAAAATTTTGGCACGAGTTCTTATAAAACTGTGCTCGTTACATACTGAGCTCCATTAGTTAGGTATGCATGAAGTACAGTATCAAACTGAGTACATTTTAGTTATCGCAGTCAGTGCATTATATGTACTAGTTATAATTGGCGCACTACAAGTGCCCCTCTGACCTTCGAGAGGCGAGTGATGGCGCGTGGGGTGAGGCGGGAAGAATCAATGGTTTTATGCAAACATTGGTTTTCTTGTAGTTCTAACCGTTCTAATGGCAGTTGCCTTTGGTTAGGCTATTCTAATCAGTCTCTCACTACTAATTGTCAAGCTCATTGTCTAGCTAATAATAATAATAATAATAAATATATACTAATATTTGTGTCACTGTTGTTACTGTCGTGTGCGAGCATGCCTCTTGTATTGAGTAAAATAAAACATTAAAAAACTCCCGAGTGGTGCTAAATGAGCAATATTTATTAAGGCTATCTACCAAGTTACAAAAAAAGTTTTAACCCTTTTTAAGACCGTCCATTTTTGTCAAATACCACGCAAAAAAGACCACTTAGTTTTCCCGTTTTTGTAGTACTTTTTGTAGAACATTGTAGAGTTGGTGTAGTGTTCCATGTAGAATAAGATTATATTAATTCTGTATAGAAATCAAAACATACAGAGTGACGCTTAGTGAAGAGGAATTTCAAACATACAGCTGCACACGTTTTGCCAACGTTAGGCGTAGAGTCAGACAGCACAGTCTGTAGATGCAGTGAGAGTCGTGGTACGCAATCTGGCTAGTAGCGTCCGGGCCAAAGCGGAACTTATAATGCGCCAGTAATACATATTATATAGCCGCTTCTTTTGTATTAACCATGAGGTAAATATGTGAGTACTAATACGAGAAAACGAAGGGAGAAATAATGCCAACCTCCAAAAAACCGTTTCGATGTTGTCTTAGGTGTTCATGTTCACCGAAAAGTACTAAACAGGATTCCCAGAACACCAAGTACACCGAAAACTAGGATTCCTAGAATTTAATTAGAGGGAGAAATGTTTAATGAACTCGAAGGTTTTGTAGCTTTACTAAGGAAGCACCACATAAAATTTATCTATTTCCAGTCTATAAATGAATGGTAATAATCTATGCTCAATATTTTCTTCAGTTACAGTTTACTATTAGTGAGAATGCTTCAACAGCTGATCAGATTAGAATAACCTTGACACAGATGTTTCATGAAATTTATCATATGTGAAATTTTGTTAGTTTTACTTTCTTCTACCTTGAACTTCTGTCATAAAATAATATAATTTTCAAAATATGCATTCCCTAAGTATAGCCCTTATATTTGTTGTTGGGTGTGAGATATGATTTATTAGTGCCACTCTTAAAAGAATTCTATGTTTTTTAAAGCTTAACAAATCATTTTTGGTATTTTATAATGTGAAATATTTTTCTCTTCGAATCTGTATATTTGAGGCTCTGCAAATGATACAAATTTAAAACCTTTAAAATTTACTAAGAAATAACCTTATGTTTATAGATAATTTCTCAAATAATGAAAAGATGACAAAATTTGAAAAAGTTTTTGTTCGCAAAATTCCCCTCCAGTAAAAATCACACATTATGTAATTACTGAAAAACTACTGTAAATAGAATCCGTTCAATACATTAAATATGAGCGTGTTGAAGCTTTAAATTCAAGGTTTCCAAAACGCATAATTAAATCTGCCGGACAATGACTTGGAATCACCTTGAAACCGTGAAATTAAAACTTTCAAACAGCTCGACATTCCGGCCTTGGGTGCGTGGTTTGACGATAACTCAGATTCTTGCCATATTTGCTTTTGTGGTCGTTTGTGTATTGGTTTGAAAATCGGAAAGCCAGCATCACATAAATATATATTTAAATTTGTAAAATGCCCGTAAAATATTTCTAAGAAACTAACTATAAAACAAATCAATTAAATCCGCTTGAAAAATAACTCGGTTTTAGATTTTCTTGTCAGTTACTAACCTAACCTCTACTCTCTCCATCAGAATAGCATCAAATCAAAATGCATTAATTTCTTCTAATCCTATATTTCTAAACACAAACACATACACACTGATTTAATGACGTCGTTCGTCACAGCTCTACAAGTACACAAAGGTTAACTGTCACCCCCGCCCCCCCCCCTGTGGCTGCGGGCTGACCGTATCTACTTACTGCGAGGGACATCTGACCACACATCAACAATACTTGAAGACACCTAATATTCACCCCTTTCTACACCATTTCATAAGATACAAACTTAGGCAAGGTAGCGGAATTATTTCGGGAGACGGGAAGTATATTTAAGGTTAACGGCCCAAGACACACGAGAATTTTGTATCATTTCTCTTAGAACCAAGGTATCGTATTATCTTATTATCGTAGACCATGGTGAAGGAATAGAGACGAGGAGAGTAGGACATCCACTCCCCTTGGGTCCTAGATAAAGAGGAGGTACACATCCTCTGGATGACTAGACGTCGTATGTTCTAGTCCATGGTTCCCAGATTTTTAACAACGTTAGTTGTTTATTAGTAATCCGGGCATCCCTATCTACATTTCATTTGTTTAAAAAGTAAGAGCAGATATTCTCTTATGATAATGAGCTGGGGAAAGGATTCGTTAATTATATTTTCATAGACATAATACGCAGGTAAATGTAATGGCCGGTGACCTGTTACATTCAATTAAAAGCAACAGGAAAAATACTAATTAGCTAAGCAAAGAAAAAGCTAGGCAAATTATGTAAAACAGAAAAAGCGGAATTATTTTTACGATTAAAGCAGATTAATTGTGTAATTTAATAACAGTTTGATTACAAAGGAAATTTACAACTAGCATCAGAAAAATGTATGGGAGAGATGAAAGCGTCCCTTCCTTTCCAAAGTTCATTAACTCTGTGTTAAAGCTTCCACAAATATAGACGTAAGTCGCCCTGCTTCAAATGTTTCCCTGTCTCCATACTGACCTTTGAAATTTCAAATAAGTCTCTGAGTATGACATAGGTTAGCTTACTTTGAACACCTGTAAGCTATAAAATCGTTAGAATTGGTAAGTAGCATTGCTTATCTCAAGTAATTAATGTTTGTAATTAAATGTATACAAAAAATATTATGAAGTAATTTTACAGTCAGTTTCATCTTGTGGAAATTAATATAGTAGTTGACTAAAATATAGATTAAACATTTACGTCCTCATCTTGAAAAAGTAAAAAATATACAGTTTTGGGGAATATTTTTAAAAAACTTTTTTCAGCAGAAATTACTTTTGTATAATAAATATTCTGTAACATATATCAGAATAATGGTCTTAAATGTCTATTACAAAATTTATCGAAATCTTGTTGCTGTTGGCGAGCTGGTTGTTAATTCTTATTACACTTTTGCTAATACTTGCGACCAGACCTTTTGTTAACTAAAAGTTGTTAAATTGTTAACTTACATTTGGAGGAAACGTTTTCGTCTTACGACTTCTTCAGCCTCCAGGAGAAGCTGAAGATGTCGTAAGACGTAAAACGTTTCCTCCAAGTGTAAGTTAACAATTTAACAACTTTTAGTTAACAAAAAGTCTGGTCGCAAGTATTAGCAAAAGTGTAATAAGACAAAATTTATAATTTGCGTTATCAACCTCCAATCTGTGTCACTCGCTTTGTGCGTTTACCACTGATATCAGCTGTTACGAGACTTATAATTTAAATAACTTAAGAATTCAAGGAAAAATTACAAATGTAAACCGTTGACATGTCGACCAAAACAACAAATGACGCAACCAGAGTCAGGCAAATATGATGTGAAATGATTTTACGTCCTGCGCTACTTGACCTTATTTGGTCGTCGGAGTTGTAAAGAGTCGGCCCAAGTCGGTTAACTGTTACGCAGTCTCGGTTATAGTTCACCTCAGCTGTAGTATGAATAAATTATAAATATGTATTAAAAACAATCTATTTAATTATGTCAACTGAAATCAGCTCGAATTAAAAATTACGAAACGTGTTGCAACCAAACATTCACGATCAGTGATGAACAGTTTCGTATTAAACAATGCAAGACTAAGGCCGCGGACATTCAGAAGGCAACTGGTGATGGCAACGCAACGTAAACTTGAGTTGCTATTAGTAAAGTTGCTAGTGGGTTTACAAGATTGTTCATACAAAGTTGCTAGTTTAGTTGTCAGAGGAGGATGCGTCCTTGTGTATATTTAAAGAAAGAAGCTGCAAAATACGTTACAAAAAATGACAATTCGGTGAAGGCCTATAACGTTATTTATGCGAGACAAAGTCAATACATTGCTATGGAAAACGTTTTTAATTATTGCGTTAGACGTTTGCTACGACAAACGTTGTAATTATTATCGTATGAGCATTAGCAGTTACGACTATCTTTTAAGTCAAGTATTCGAGAACATCAAGAAAAAAACAACTTATTAGTAAAAACGTATTTCAGCTGGAGAAAGATTAATAATACTCAGATAAGAGCAATTGCTCATTTGTGTATTTCTCTTTATGTATACTGCAAAATATAAAATAATATTACATTGCAATGAAATAAAATTTATTTTTTAAACAAATGAAATTTTATAGTTCAAGTGCCGATTTCGTATATTATCAAAAATTTGTTAGTAATCATTTATATCGTTTTGAAGATGTTGGATACACAAATCATGACCAGAACCAGCAATATTTTGTTTTTCTGACGTACTATACCAGTATAATATAAGACTATTCAAAGAAACAGAAACATAAAATATACAAGTAAAATAATAATTATTCAAATACGGGAGCACTCTTGAGAATCGCATACACAACACAACAAATACTGCTGGCAACTGAGAAACTGAGCAACGAGTTTACATCATGTCGTGACCGGAGCAACTCTAGCTTCTGTGCTATCACTCGTTAGTCGCGTTGCTATCACTTCCCTATGAATATGTGCAAAAGGCTGTGAAAATGCAATTTCAGTTTGCGTTGTGTTGCCGTCACCAGTTCGTAGACTAAGTGAATGTCCGTAGACTAAGTGAAATTAAAACTTCAGTTCTTTTCAAACTCAAAAGCTGGATTAGATGTTACTGATAACGAAGTCAACTGATAATAAATTATTCTAAACTTAGCACCAAGTCAACTTAGTCATAGGCTACGAAATTCTATCTAAACAAGTTCAAAAAGGACACATAAACATACGGGTGTGAACTAATATCGCGTACATGAGTGAATATAGTCAACCTAACCCTAGCAATTACAGGTACAACAAGCCCGTATACCAATTGGCTCGCTCCCTCTACATTGTATCCATTTACACTCATTTTAGTGATTTTTAGAAATAATTAAAGATTTTAAAATAACTTATGATATAATTTAATAGTCATCCTACTTTATATTATATCTCCATTATATGATGTAATACTACCTGAGCAAGTGTTTCATATACCTCTATTATTATATATTTTACAACTTAATATTTTGGAAAATTATATACTTTTCACTTTAAATAGTATTACATAGATGAAAACAAATGCTATAAGGTTACATTTAAACCCTCAATTACCGTGTGATCTTTTATCTCTACCAATGTTCTTTGAGTTTAGTAGCTACTCAAATCCTAGGACGTTGAATTTTCATTTTACTCTTACGAGTATACTCCGATACTCTGCTCTGTTGTTAATATTACTTTAGTTAAAGCCTAGCTAGTGAGAACACTTCACAACGGTAAATATTAAAATATTTCTCAAAATATCACTCAAAATCTCAATACTCACTACTATATCAATACATACAGACTAGTTTCGACGACGGTGTTCCCTTCATCAACGATTGGCTAATATCATTTAGTAGTAGTAAATCACTGATGAAGGTGACATCGTTGCCGAAACTAGTCTGTATGTACTAATAAAAGAGTGTATAGTGAGATTTTGAGTAAACTATTTTAATATTTACTTAATTAAAGCTTAGGTAGTGAGAAATATTCACAAAAAGCTAGGATTATTTTTCTGGTTAGATTATTTTTATTGCTTGACTTTTATATGTCTTATCTAGTTTGTTTTATTGTTGTACGATAGCTTGATGAAATATGTTAGTAGTAACCAAACACTGAGGAAAGCGACATCGTCGTCGAAACTAGTCTGTATATATTAATAAACTAGCGTGTAGTGAGATTTTGAGTAAACTATTTTAATGTTTATTTAGCTAAAGCTCAGATTTTAAGAAATATTCACAAAAAACTAAGATTATTTTTTTGCTTAGATTATTTTTAATGCTTGACTTTTATATATCTTATTTAGTTTGTTTTATGGTTGTACGATAGCTTCATGAAATATGTTAGTAGTAACCCAGCACTGAGGAAGGCGACATCGTCGCCGAAACTAGTCTAATTGTTTTATGAACTAGGGTGTTTATTTTAATAAAGTAATGCGTACATTTCTCGTTTTCCTGGCATTGTTAAATAAAACAATTCTGTAAACGTCTAAACATTCGTTAAAAGTAAACGTTCAAACATTTAAAACAACTCCTATAAAAATGACGAAAATATATTCAACAATTAGTTCAGAATTTTTTCAACCAATACACTTCATATTTCACAATACTTTTTGCATTCCACTACGTTGTTCAAAGAAGTTGCAATGCCCACGACGACTCTTCTACGCCCATACACCCTTGGTTCGGCCTTAGGGCTCAATGGATAAATTGACCTGGTGCCTGTTAAACGCTTAGAAACAGTGATTTCACAATAACAGGTCAAACTTTGATGGCTACTTTGAAATACAGTAACTGTGATTGCTACTTTGAAATAACTGTGATTTTTAACCGTGGTTGTCAGTTCTATTATTTATTGAGGTTAGATAATGATATGTGAATTTACCATGTCAGTATGATTGTTTTATATTAAATAATAGTTTTGTGTGTGTGTGTTTATGTGTTAATGTGTATGTGTGTGTGTGTGTATGTGTGTGTATGTGTGTGTGTGCGCGCAAAATTCAATGATAGGTCAAATAAAACACCTGTAGACAAGGGAATTAAACATTTACTGCAGGAAGACTCCCCGTTTCTTTAGTTCACGTTAGACATTTCACTTTCAGGCACGAACTGTATTTATTAATACTATGAAATATACACTAAAAATAACGTCTAAAAATAATCGACTTAAATGAATCAAATTATTTATAAATGAATAACTATCTACTCCAAACAAAATTGTTTCATAATTCTCTTTAGCGGTCACGATCACACTAAAAACACCACGAGTAGCCGTCACAAATCACTGTCACAGTAAGTGAAAAGAGAAACTGAGAATCACAATCACAGTTTAGTTAGACAAGAAACTTATATTTCATCTCGTTACATAACACGTCGGACTGTTATTTTCGAATAACTGTGACTATCTCACAGGTTTGGAAATCACTTCCCATCACTGCTTAGAAATTCGTTGGGGCTAAATCACGGATTGAACCTAACAACTTTATACTAGTACACGCGTGAAAAAAGCTATATTTATCAACTGTTCAATTAATCGCCGTTTTTGGAAAGGTGGCAAAGAATATGAGGAATGGAATATGTGTTTATTTGTAGTTGTAGGATGATAAGACAGTATTAATATTTTTGCTTACAAGGAATATAAAAGGATTGTAAATTACGATAGGATTACAGCAGTAGGTTTAGCATAAGGACATAAAATTCTCTGCCACATGATTAGTAAGAGATATTGTAGACCTACGCCTTATCGGAGACATAAAGAGGAGGTTACACGCTACACTTCAGAATATGTAAATCATAAGAAGAGAACAAGTAATATAACAAATCCTTGACCTGGATTTTATTTCACCATCGTCCAGAACATAACGAGCCTAGTGGATGAATAAAAAGTATTTTGCCAACGATTGAAAATTTGAACGGGTTATATAAATACATATTAGGAGTGTAGGAATTGAAAAAGGCTATGAACTTCAAGCAGCAACAATGGTTCCTTATCAAGATTTGTTATACAGAAACGGTAAATAATTGTATTTTTGTTACTATGCAGTTTCGTTTCATCAGTGATGTATTTCTACACTACGGCAACGGTGGGTATACGAAAAGGGCAAAACAATTGCGCTCCGTTACTTATACTCGTTATTAGTATAGATTTATTATTATAGATTTATGTATAGCTTTACGGATTTTACCTTCATCGTAATAAAGATTTTGCAATGCTCATAGTAATAGAATACTTTTAAAATTAAAGAAATATCATAGATTAAAAGAACACCATAACGTAATGTTACATTAAAGATAGTAATTAAAGTTAGATAAACTTGGTTATAATGAATAATGTTAATTCAGATTGTTAGGAATTATTAGCTTTGTTCAACGCGCCACATTGCCTATGTTAATCCAGCAAGTTAATCTCTTCTCCATTCATTAAATATACCTTGCATTCTCCAGTGGATCCCTGCTCATGTAGGAATTGAGGGTAATGAGTGTGCAAAGAAAGCACATGACGAAGATCAACCTCTAAAAGTCACTCATACAGATGGCAATGCTGTTGCCAAGCGAAAAATCTACATCAACCAGTATTTTAGCAAACTTCCCAAGAAACGTCTCCTCTACAATAGCAAGGTAACATATTGGACATTTCAAGGGTATGAAGATATCCTCTACTTAAAATCTTATCCCATTTGCAAGTGCTGTCCCTAATCACAACTAACTTCAGATCATGTTTTGACTACCATGTCATTGCCCTTTCCCTCCTTAAACTTGGAGCATCACCAATTGAAATGCTTCGTAGCCATCGGGCTCCAGAACTGCCAGATCTTATCATCAGGACTTTTGGAGGAATCTGAACTTTTTGCACTTTGCACATCAATAGACACAACAACAATAAGCAATCCCTACAGTTTTGCACCAAATCCAAATATTCGATAAAAACTGTATTAAAACCAAGTGTCATCGACTACAACAAGTTTTAAAACATTTATTTGAACTTGAGTAAAGGAATAAAATGTATTTTATTAATGATTGAAAATTTAAACAAGGTATATAAATATATATTGTGAGAGTGTGAACTAATGAAAGGGATTGAAAAAAGTGTATAACGAAGAGAGGACGGGACAAATCGGAAGGCGCTATAGAGAGCAGTCGAATGGAAGATGAAATGTAGGACATTAAATTGCGGTTAACGACGGGAAAGCAGCGATATCTGTGAAATCCTTAAAAGTATATGTTATGCATAGTCTTACAAATATTGCAAATTGATTTACTTCCTTAAATATTTCAATCACAGTTGGTTTATATTAGTTTCTTTGTAAAACGTTTAGTTACAAAATATAAAAGATACTCCTAGTGTAAAAAAAAAAATATGTTTTTACAAACTAAACAAAAGACAAGAACATTAAGAGGCGTTTGTAAGCATTACTTGCTTGGAATTGCTAAGTGAATGGCTGTCACAGACCGTGAAATGAATTAATTAATCGGAATAAAAGAAAATCAAACTTTCACTGGGAACGTCCGTGACACTTTGTACTGCACCTTAAACGCGGTTGTTTTATGTCGTTTGTTTTTCTCTAGACGTATATTTAAAGTCTATTTTAGTAATTCACGGAAATATTTCTTAGAAATGAGAATATAAACACCGAGATTGATGAAGAAATGCAGTACTCCAAAGACTAAATCGAATGTTTTAATTTCTTTTACTGATTGTCCACCTGTTGGAGCAATATTTAAAGTGAATACTGGGAAACTGCAGAAAAACCGACTTGGCCGAAAGAAAGTTGTCAACAATTAAATAAAAGATATAAATAAAATTTGAAATATAAAAACGTAAAACAATGTAGTATTTTAATGTAAATTTGTTTTCGCTCAACGCCGTGTGTTTTAAAAGGTTTTTTATTTACAGAGTTTATTTACATTTTAAAATTTATTTTGTTCCAAAAAATGTATATAACTATATTTTTAGATATTGTAAGATTTCCGATTATCAAAATATTAAATAACACGAGTAAATTTAATGGTTACAGTTATATAATAAAACAAAATATCTATATATTTAAATATGTGAGTTTAATTTTTTCAAATATAACTGGACTTACAGCAGTTAAGTTCAAACTAGAGTAAAACCAATTATGACTAAGACAACCCTTCTTATTAAGGTATTAATAAAATTTCATATTTTATTTGTAATTATAGTTTTTGCCCTTTAATGTTCAACGTTTTCTGTTCTTCAATTCTTACTATTACTTTACACTCCCTAAGTATCTTTTTATCTACTTCTTTAAGTTTTCAATCGTTAATAAAATACTTTTTAATTGTCCACTCAAGCTCAAATACAGTTTTTTCTATCTTGTAGTGGATGACACTTGATGTGAATACAGTTTTTTCTATCTTGTAGGGGATGACACTTGATGTGAATACAGTTTTTTCTATCTTGTAGTGGATGACACTTGATGTTAATACAGTTTTTTCTATCTTGTAGTGGATGACACTTGATGTGAATACAGTTTTTTCTATCTTGTAGTGGATGACACTTGATGTGAATACAGTTTTTTCTATCTTGTAGTGGATGACACTTGATGCGAATACAGTTTTTTCTATCTTGTAGTGGATGACACTTGATGTGAATACAGTTTTTTCTATCTTGTAGTGGATGACACTTGATGTGAATACAGTTTTTTCTATCTTGTAGTGGATGACACTTGATGTGAATACAGTTTTTTCTATCTTGTAGTGGATGACACTTGATGTGAATACAGTTTTTTCTATCTTGTAGTGGATTACACTTGATGTGAATACAGTTTTTTCTATCTTGTAGTGGATGACACTTGATGTGAATACAGTTTTTTCTATCTTGTAGTGGATGACACTTGATGTGAATACAGTTTTTTTAAATATTAATTCAATATTTAAATTTAATTAATTAATTTTATTAATTCTATTCGCTTTCTATTTTGGCACCTATTATTGTGAATATGTCATATGTATAAACATATTTATATTAATTGTAATTATTTAATAAAAAGTAAGTAAAATAAAACTTATCTTTGTTGTTCTAAGTAGAAATTTACTCAAGCATTTTTGTTTATATTACTTGTTTAACAAACATAAAAATTGCATTTAGTTTTGATTCTATTTCATTTGGTATGGTACGCATATTTATAATAATTTTTTCAACTTTGTTTCAATTTGGTTTCAGTGTCTATAAACACAACCAATTGCATTGGAAATCATGATTTTTTTAATAAGGTAGTAGTTAAAATGCTAATAGTTTTTTTAATTACGAATAGTTTTTTTTTAAATAATTTGAACTTTCGTTTAAATAAAACGTTTTACATTAGTTTTTATTGGACGTCTATTAATTACCTACAACGGTGTGTGAACGTGCTTTTGTTATTTATGTGGTAAAATTCAAATATCAAAAGTAATGATTTGCTAATTTTTATAAAATATAAATACTAATTTTTCTAACAATTATTCCAACTTAAAAACAAGATTTACTTCTAAAATATTTATAATTTTAAGGATTTGAAAAAATTTAAATTTTGCAAATTATTATAGATTATTTTAAAATGTATACATTTATGTAAAGTGTTAGAAAATTATTTATTTTATAATTTTTATTTTGATCGTTTTCCTTTACAGAAATTATATATAAGTATATATATATATATATATATATATATATATATATATATATATATATATATATGTATATTGTATATTTTTCATAAAAGTGGGAAAAACATAAATTGAGTAACACAAACATTAATTATTATAAATACACAAAATATATTTCTATATCTTATATTAATAAAACGACCGCATAGTACAAGAGTTAATGCGAAACAATTTTTGTAGCTTTTACGTAAGCATTTGTTCTTCCTAGAAGATTGATACAAATCATATTCTCTTAGCACCTCATATACAAAGTATATTAACAATATCAAATGGAAAAATGGAAAACAAACTGATATAAACTGATATGTAAACGAACTGAAATTCGAAGCCAACCTTTCGTGATCTGTATTAATTGCACATAACCAAACTGTCATCGCCTAAAAATAACTCTCCGAGTAACAAGTTCAAGGTGAATAAATCAACAATAACCGAAACTGAAAACGAAAGTTATGATCAGATGCTGCCGCTAATTACAGTATTTTCTGGAGTGTGTGTGTGTGTGTGTGTGTGTGTGTGTGTGTGTGTGTGTGTGTGTGTGTGTGTGTGTGTGTGTGTGTGTGTGTGTGTGTGGGTGTGTGGGTGCGTGCGTGCGTGTGTGTGTGTGTGTGTGTTGTGTGTGTGTGTGTGTGTGTGTGTGTGTCTGTTTGTGTGTGTCTGTTTGTGTGTGTGTGTGTATGTGTGTGTGTGTGGGTATATGTGTGTGTGTGTGTGTGTGTGTGTGTGTGTGTGTATGTGTGTGTGTGTGTGTGTGTGTGTGTGTGTGTGTGTGTGTGTGTGTGTGTGTGTGTGTTGTGAGTGTGTGTGTGTGTGTGTGTGTGTGTGTGTGAGTGTGTGTGTGAGTGTGTGTGTGTGTGTGTGTGTGTGTGTGTGTGTGAGTGTGTGTGTGTGTGTGTGTGTGTGTGTGTGTGTGTGTGAGTGTGTGTGTGTGTGTGTGTGTGTGTGTGTGTGTGTGTGTGTGTGTGTGTGTGTGTGTGTGTGTGTGTGTGTGTGTGTGTGTGTGTGTGTGTGTGTGTGTGTGTGTGTGTGGGTGGGTGGGTGGGTGTTTAGGTGGGTGGGTGGGTGTTTAGGTGGGTGTTTAGGTGGGTGCGTACGTGCGTTCGTGCGTGTGTGTGTGTGTGTGTGTGTGTGTGTGTTTTTTTTTAATATAAAAAATAAACAAATTAATTAATAGAATAAATAAAAAGGTAAATCATTAAAGAGAGCAAACTCTTTTAATTTCTTAGGTTTTAAATCAATTTATAAAATTTTTTAAAGATTTCTCGGCACAATATTTGAAATTTATTAGACATTTTTTCGTTTTAAATGACAAAAACTAACTTATACAATACTGTATCCGGATACAATTATCAAGAGTGATAAAATTATTTTAACAACAGTTTGGAGAAAATACTTTGCCAAAATAACGATTTTGGGACAAAATTTAATACCAAGATTCAATCGGTTTT
>JBAIZL010000001.1:116052849-116057849 GCA_036971475.1 Prosapia bicincta | reverse complement strand
AAAAGTAACGTTAAGTCTCAAATTTTTATTACACCCGTCTATACACTCTACATACAAGTCTACACTCTATGTAAAAGTCTATACAATATACACAAGACTGTACTTTATATATGCCAGACTATACTCCCTATGTACAAGTCTATATTCTACATGCAAGTCTATACAATAAAAACAAGTCTGTACTCTATATATACCAGGCTATACTCCCTATGTACAAGTATATATTCTATATGCAAGTCTATAAAATAAAAACAAGTCTGTACTCTATATATACCAGACGATGCCCCTTATGTACAAGTATATAATCATCATATACAAGTCCTATACACTATATACAAGTTGATACCCTATATGCAAATCCATACTGTCTAGTCTATACTCTCTATATACAAGTATTTAACTTACATATACAAGTCTTTACAATAAAAACAAGTCTGTACTCTATATATACCAGGCTATACTCCCTATGTACAAGTCTATATTCTATATGCAAGTCTATAAAATAAAAACAAGTCTGTACTCTATATATACCAGACGATGCCCCTTATGTACAAGTATATAATCATCATATACAAGTCCTATACACTATATACAAGTTGATACCCTATATGCAAATCCATACTGTCTAGTCTATACTCTCTATATACAAGTATTTAACTTACATATACAAGTCTTTACAATAAAAACAAGTCTGTACTCTATATATACCAGGCTATACTCCCTATGTACAAGTATATAATCTACATATACAAGTCTTTACAATAAAAACAAGTCTGTACTCTATATATACCAGGCTATACTCCCTATGTACAAGTATATAATCTACATATACAAGTCCTATACACTATATACAAGCCTATACTTTATATAAATTAGTACTTTATATACATTTCTACATTAACTCTTAAACAGCGTCTACACTCTATACATACGTGTCTACACTCTATATATACGTGTCTACATTCTATATATACGTGTCTGCACTCTATATATACGTGTCTACACTCTATATATACATGTCTACACTCTATATATACATGTCTACAATCTATATATACATGTCTACAATCTATATATACCTGTCTACACTCTATATATACATGTCTATACTCTATATATACATGTCTACACTCTATATATACATGTCTACACTCTATATATACATGTCTACAATCTATATATACATGTCTACAATCTATATATACCTGTCTACACTCTATATATACATGTCTATACTCTATATATACATGTCTACACTCTATATATACATGTCTACACTCTATATATACATGTCTACAATCTATATATACATGTCTACAATCTATATATACCTGTCTACACTCTATATATACATGTCTATACTCTATATATACATGTCTACACTCTATATATACATGTCTACACTCTATATATACATGTCTACACTCTATATATACATGTCCACACTCTATATATACATGTCCACACTCTATATATACCTGTCTACACTCTATATATACATGTCTATACTCTATATATACCTGTCTACACTGTATATATACATGTCTACACTCTATATATACATGTCCACACTCTATATATACATGTCCACACTCTATATATACATGTCTACACTCTATATATACGTGTCTACACTCTATATATACGTGTCTACACTCTATATATACATGTCTACACTATATATATATATAGTGTAGACATGTATATATATATATACATATATGTATATATATGTGTGTGTGTATATATATATATATATATATATATATATATATATATATATATATATATATATATATAGATGTCTACACTCTATATATACAAGTCGATACTCTTATTTAGTAGCTGAACTTTAAAATAAAAATAAAACTTATGTTTCATATGGGTTCCTATTACATAATTACAACCTATTAACTCTATGAAAACTATTACTGACTTGTGCACTGCAATGATAATTCTTCAATAGAATGCAGTAGCAAGATTGGGCAGTTTTTTTGCTCAATCTTCAGTTTAAATATCGGGTTAAAGTCAATTCCGAAAGACAAGTTGTAACAAACATTTCTGGGTAAACTTTTCACCAACTGCTACACCTCGGAATGGTAAGGTTATAATTGTCGTTACTTAAGCCTAAAAATTGTTTAGAACTCCTATTCTAGTGGTACGGTCAAGTACCGAAAGCTCGGCAATACAAATCCAACATGACGCGAAGAGCGGGACTCGTGACAGGCATGGGCCCGGGAGAAAGTCTCGCTCTGTGAACCTGAACCTGAGAGTACACACCGCTAAGTGCGCGTGTAAACAACCCATCTATCTCGTTATTCTTTATTAAAACGCTAATTATGTAACCAGGCAATTACTCAAAGTGGAAAACAAAAAACAATATCAACTTATAAAACTGAATCTAAATTCACTCCAAAGGATTTATAAGATACTATTTTAATAACATTTCTTTCAAGCGTTAATATTTACATCTTATTAAAACAATTATTTAAATCTTTTCTTACTATTGCCAGACATCTCATCCAATACTCTAAAGATTTTTTAAGATTCGTCCTAATGTTCTCTTTCCATAATCATCATCATCCTAAAGTTTTACAACTTATTAAAGTCCCCTAACCAACGTTCAAAACGACCCAATGTTTTAATGTCTCCCAACCGACGTCCTAAATTTCTCTCCCGAAGTCATAATGTCCTTAAAGTTGTCTCCCGATACTCCATTAGGTCCCAAACCCATGTCTAAAGTTTTATTATCCAACGTACTGAAGTTCTCTTTCAAAGTTCCAAAAACCTAACCAATGTCCTAAGATTCTTTGACAACGTTTTAAAGTCTCCCAACCAGCAACCTAAAATCCCTTAACCAACGTCCCTAACCCAACATCCCTAACCCAACGTCCTAAAACCAACGTCCCTTTCTCCCGACGTCTCTTAAAATGTTCTAACCAACGTCCCAAAGTTTACTCCCTACCTCTCCTAAAATGTTCTAACCAACGTCTCAAAGTTTACTCCCTACCTCTCCTAAAATGTTCTAACCAACGTCCCAAAGTTTTCTTCCTACCTCTCCTAAAATGTTCTAACCAACGTCTTAAAGTTTTCTCCCGATGTCTCCTAAAATGTTCTAACCAACGTCCCAAAGTTTTCTCCCTACCTCTCCTAAAATGTTCTAACCAACGTCCCAAAGTTTTCTCCCGACGTCTCCTAAAATGTTCTAACCAACGTCCCAACGTTTTCTCCCTACCTCTCCTAAAATGTTCTAACCAACGTCTTAAAGTTTTCTCCCGACGTCTCCTAAAATGTTCTAACCAACGTCCCAAAGTTTTCTCCCTACCTCTCCTAAAATGTTCTAACCGACGTCTGAAAGTTTTCTCCCGACGTCTCTAAAATGCTTTAACCAAAAATCTAAAGTTTTTGCCGAAGTCTCCTGACATGTATAACCAACGTCCTAAAGTTTTCTCACGTGTCCTAAAATTGTCAAACCAACGTCCTAACGTTTTTTCTACTATCTCCTAAAATATTCTAACCAACGTCCTCAAGTTTTTACCCCGACATCTCACAAAATGTCTAACCAACGGTCCAAAGTTTTTTTCCCGACGTCTCCTAAATTGTTCAAACAAACGTCCTGAAGTTTTCTCTCGACGTTTCCTAAAATCTTCCAGCCATGGATCTTACGTTTTCTCCCTGCCTACCCTAAACTCTTCTAACCATCGTCCTAAAGTTTTTTCCCGACGTTTCCTAAAATACTCCAACCCATCCTGAAGTTTTCTACCGACGTCTCCTAAAGTTTTCTAACGTCCTATAGTTTTCTCCCGACGTCTCCTAAAATATTCTAACCCATCCTGAAGTTTTCTATCGACGTCTTCTAAAATCTTCTAACCAACGCGACCTGCTAAATTTTTCTCACACATCCACAAGTTGTCCACTGGTTTAAAATACCTAGAGACATAGTTTACGAAGAAATATTTCTAATTCGATTACAAATTCCCTTTGTATATTAGTTGCGATAGTGGTTCATATGTATTGGTTTAAATTTACCACCATGTAAATAATGTCTACTTTTATTACTAAAAACAAGCAAATATTTTCACAAGGAAAAATGAGATATCATTAAGTTGCGCGTAGGGTATTAATATTTCTAATATTTCACTAATATACACTAATATTTCTTTGGAATCCCTGGGGAAAGCTTTACCGAAATAACAAGATGCTGAATATCTAAAATATACGTGCGAGGCAACAGAGTGTGAATACAGTGGGAGTCCACTGAAAGGGTAGATCCAGTTTCTAGATCCCCTTTGGATCCCATCGTACTTTGCATATCAGATTTCCAGCCAGCGCATGCAATACTTGTACAGCGACATTCCAGGCTCTACTCTACCTTTTATTCTTCGCACACCCACCAACGAAGAAATATAGTTTCCGTTTTAGTTAAAAGCTGTTTTGTTAATACGGTGAATTTTAGAGTTAATCTGTTTTTAAGTTTCCTGAATGAAGTTGTTAGATGTGTATTTTTTTACAGTTACAATCATTACAGTAACGTTACCAAATATGGAAAATAGAAAAAAAAACATTTCACTATAAATCATTAAAAATATTGCATCTTTAGTACTTTATATGGTTTTTATATTCTTAAGAAAGAAAATATATTTAAATAAATTGTAATTTTATTTCTCTTAATTTCCTTTATAAGAAATGTAACGCAAATGTGTATTTCAGAAAAACATCGAAAACCACTCGTTCTGAGACATGTATTGTAAACATTGTACTAGATTTATTTATTGTCTGATAATAACAATTTAATGTGTTTAAGGTGAATGACAGATCACAGACCTTGTAGTATTTGTAGGAGCGGGAATTTGTCTGTGATCTGTTGTTCACCTTAAACACATTAAAGAATTTTACAATTAGACATTCACCGTTTCTTACATTATTTAAAGGGTAACTGGTTTTTAGCAAGAACAACCTGTAAGGAAACTCGAAGAGGAACAAAGTAGTCGGGTAGGGAC
>JBAIZL010000001.1:116025349-116042849 GCA_036971475.1 Prosapia bicincta | reverse complement strand
TTTACTTAAGCTAGGTTATGTTTGGTGGGGAGAGCGACGGCCGCACTTTCTCGCCGCTCGTCCACTTCGCGGTAGTTATTGATGGTGTTTTAACCGGTTTGTAAACACTTTTAGTGACAGATTTTATCGTCACGCAGCTGTTTCGCTAAAGTAATTTTAAGCTAATGTAGTGTGGTAGCGTTACCTACATCGATTTAAGGCCACTGGTTGCGTAAAGAGCAAGTAATAGTTTTGTTTTGGATATTTGCCCAAAACTGTATGATTATTAGATGTAACTTACTCAACCAATCCGTACTGTGATAACGGTTATAAATAATTCAAACTTATCCATACTGCCCAAATGATTGCTTTGCCAGTTCTCTTTCTTATTTTTCGCACATCCCCTACATTTGATCACCAATTTTGAAGCAAAAATCGAAAAAGTTACAAATTTACAAAATTAGTTAGTAGTAATATAAATAAATTATTTAAAATACAACCTAGATTCGAAAGAACGGAAAATGTCAAATGAACTTTACGCAGAAAACTCCGTAATGTGCGTGGAAAATTGGCCCTACATTACCTCTAAAATAATAGTTATAGATAACAATATAGTGGATTATAAACACGTTTTAGATATAAAAACTTAAAACCGTTACAAAACTGTTACGCACATTTCACCATCACAGCCAGCATCATCAGTTACAACTTATATCAATCAGTTGGGCTGGATCGTTCTGATGATACTGAATGTGTTGCGAAGTGCTCACAAAGTTTTCGTAACCGTTACTATTCTTATAGCTGAGGGAGTTTTATTGCTTATAGACTATCAACTGGATTACCAGTTCTTAAGTATTCAATTCTAATTTTAACAAAGATATATTCAATAACTTGGAGCACATGTGGTGTAATTTTTAATTATAAATAAATAAAATCTCTCAAACTACTAAAATCTCAAAAAAAGTTTTACTTATGTCCTGATGTAGATTTCGATTACAGAGCTATCAGCTTCAGAGGAATTTATTACAAGACTCTTAAGTAATTAATTTCCTTTGAAGTTGATAGCCTTGCAATGGAAATATACATAAAAACATAGATAAAAAGTGTTTGGGGTTTAAGAGGTTTTATTTATTTATAATAAAGCTGTATTTGTTCAGGTGCGTTTATTTTCACATTATTTTTCTTTTAAAATCGATCTATCAATTTAACAAATATCTCATATAAAAGAAAAAGAACAAATAGTGAGTATAAAGTAAGATCAAAGTAGGGGCTACAACCCCTACGACCATAAAATTACCCTATATTTTATTTAGGAAAGAACCCTGAGTCACGTGGTTTGGTACCTCACCTTAAAAATATAGTCTACTCTCTACTGGGTTCACTTTGAGTTATTCCCTCCCTGTAGAAACAGAGGGTAAGGAGAATGGAATAAAAATATAGTCTACTCTCTACTGGGTTCACTTTGAGTTATTCCCTCACTGTAGAAACAGAGGGTAAGGAGAATGGAATAAAAATATAGTCTACTCTCTACTGGGTTCACTTTGAGTTATTCCCTCCCTGTAGAAACAGGGGGTAAGTAGAATGGAATAAAAATATAGTCTACTCTCTACTGGGTTCACTTTGAGTTATTTCCTCCCTGTAGAAACAGGGGGTAAGGAGAATGGAATAAAAATATAGTCTACTCTCTACTGGGTTCACTTTGAGTTATTCCCTCACTGTAGAAACAGGGGGTAAGGAGAATGGAATAAAAATATAGTCTACTCTCTACTGGGTTCACTTTGAGTTATTCCCTCACTGTAGAAACAGGGGGTAAGGAGAATGGAATAAAAATATAGTCTACTCTCTACTGGGTTCACTTTGAGTTATTTCCTCCCTGTAGAAACAGGGGGTAAGGAGAATGGAATAAAAATATAGTCTACTCTCTACTGGGTTCACTTTGAGTTATTTCCTCCCTGTAGAAACAGGGGGTAAGGAGAATGGAATAAAAATATAGTCTACTCTCTACTGGGTTCACTTTGAGTTATTTCCTCCCTGTAGAAACAGGGGGTAAGGAGAATGGAATAAAAATATAGTCTACTCTCTACTGGGTTCACTTTGAGTTATTTCCTCCCTGTAGAAACAGGGGGTAAGGAGAATGGAATAAAAATATAGTCTACTCTCTACTGGGTTCACTTTGAGTTATTCCCTCACTGTAGAAACAGGGGGTAAGGAGAATGGAATAAAAATATAGTCTACTCTCTACTGGGTTCACTTTGAGTTATTTCCTCCCTGTAGAAACAGGGGGTAAGGAGAATGGAATAAAAATATAGTCTACTCTCTACTGGGTTCACTTTGAGTTATTTCCTCCCTGTAGAAACAGGGGGTAAGGAGAATGGAATAAAAATATAGTCTACTCTCTACTGGGTTCACTTTGAGTTATTCCCTCACTGTAGAAACAGGGGGTAAGGAGAATGGAATAAAAATATAGTCTACTCTATACTGGGTTCACTTTGAGTTATTCCCTCACTGTAGAAACATTGGGTAAGGAGAATGGAATAAAAATATAGTCTACTCTCTACTGGGTTCACTTTGAGTTATTTCCTCCCTGTAGAAACAGGGGGTAAGGAGAATGGAATAAAAATATAGTCTACTCTCTACTGGGTTCACTTTGAGTTATTTCCTCCCTGTAGAAACAGGGGGTAAGGAGAATGGAATAAAAATATAGTCTACTCTCTACTGGGTTCACTTTGAGTTATTTCCTCCCTGTAGAAACAGGGGGTAAGGAGAATGGAATAAAAATATAGTCTACTCTCTACTGGGTTCACTTTGAGTTATTTCCTCCTTGTAGAAACAGGGGGTAAGGAGAATGGAATAAAAATATAGTCTACTCTCTACTGGGTTCACTTTGAGTTATTTCCTCCCTGTAGAAACAGGGGGTAAGGAGAATGGAATAAAAATATAGTCTACTCTCTACTGGGTTCACTTTGAGTTATTTCCTCCCTGTAGAAACAGGGGGTAAGGAGAATGGAATAAAAATATAGTCTACTCTCTACTGGGTTCACTTTGAGTTATTTCCTCCCTGTAGAAACACTGGGTAAGGAGAATGGAATAAAAATATAGTCTACTCTCTACTGGGTTCACTTTGAGTTATTCCCTCACTGTAGAAACAGGGGGTAAGGAGAATGGAATAAAAATATAGTCTACTCTCTACTGGGTTCACTTTGAGTTATTCCCTCACTGTAGAAACAGGGGGTAAGGAGAATGGAATAAAAATATAGTCTACTCTCTACTGGGTTCACTTTGAGTTATTTCCTCCCTGTAGAAACAGGGGGTAAGGAGAATGGAATAAAAATATAGTCTACTCTCTACTGGGTTCACTTTGAGTTATTTCCTCCCTGTAGAAACAGGGGGTAAGGAGAATGGAATAAAAATATAGTCTACTCTCTACTGGGTTCACTTTGAGTTATTCCCTCACTGTAGAAACAGGGGGTAAGTAGAATGGAATATAAATATAGTCTACTCTCTACTGGGTTCACTTTGAGTTATTTCCTCCCTGTAGAAACAGAACGTAAGGAGAATGGAATAAAAATATAGTCTACTCTCTACTGGGTTCACTTTGAGTTATTCCCTCACTGTAGAAACAGAGGGTAAGGAGAATGGAATAAAAATATAGTCTACTCTCTACTGGGTTCACTTTGAGTTATTCCCTCACTGTAGAAACAGGGGGTAAGTAGAATGGAATAAAAATATAGTCTACTCTCTACTGGGTTCACTTTGAGTTATTTCCTCCCTGTAGAAACAGAACGTAAGGAGAATGGAATAAAAATATAGTCTACTCTCTACTGGGTTCACTTTGAGTTATTCCCTCACTGTAGAAACAGAGGGTAAGGAGAATGGAATAAAAATATAGTCTACTCTCTACTGGGTTCACTTTGAGTTATTCCCTCACTGTAGAAACAGGGGGTAAGTAGAATGGAATAAAAATATAGTCTACTCTCTACTGGGTTCACTTTGAGTTATTCCCTCCCTGTAGAAACAGGGGGTAAGTAGAATGGAATAAAAATATAGTCTACTCTCTACTGGGTTCACTTTGAGTTATTTCCTCCCTGTAGAAACAGGGGGTAAGGAGAATGGAATAAAAATATAGCCTACTCTCTACTGGGTTCACTTTGAGTTATTCCCTCCCTGTAGAAACAGGGGGTAAGGAGAATGGAATAAAAATATAGTCTACTTTCTACTGGATTCACTTTGAGTTATTCCCTCCCAGTAGAAACAGGGGGTAAGGAGGATGGAATAAAGAGACATAAAAGCTTCTTTTTGTGCTAGAAGTAGGGAAATAATGTCTCTCGTGCTTCATAACAACACGTAAACTCAATGTCTGGAGATCCATCTAATATTTTAGACACGATGCTTTACAGAATGTTCGTAAGGATTTTCTTAGATCTATGAATTACTACTGAGGTTTACTCATTTTTAATGTACAACAGACATTTATAATTCGACCATTAAGGATCAAATTTTGGAAAATTGAATAATCCATTTAAATAATGATAAATTCTTGTGAAATTTGAAAATTGTAGAACTTACATGTTATTTCATAAGAAAGTCCTTTCTGTAATTTGTCGATTGACCTAAAAATTTTATTTCAGTTGCGGAAGTAAAAATAGTTTGTTTATTTAAATCAATTTACGTGAAACTTTGTATAACTACACTAAATAACAAGTAAAATTTAATTCAAGATTACTGGTTATCAAACAAAACACTTACATTGAATGTTGGCATTGGATCTCTGGAAACTAAAAGTGGTAAACTTTGATTTAAGCAAAAACATTTTAAAACTTGCACTTTTTGAGTTTTACATCTTGAGACTTTTTAAAAATGTTCTTATTGACATCACATGGCAAAAAGCACTAATTACTGATATTTTTCAAATACATGTTTTGCACAAGATCAGTGCATTGTTCAATGCTGTAAGTAATAGACAAGACTGTCGCTCGGATCTGTTGTATTATTGTGAGTCTAAAGTATTTTGGTGTTCTGTGATTTCGAGTTCGATGCTGTATAGTTTTGTGTTGTGTCTCTCTGTGAATAACAAAGAGCAGAAAAACACAACAGACTCACAATAATACACCTCACCTGAGCAACTTGTCCGTGACTTACAGCATTGAACAATGCACTGATCTAGTGCGAACGCGTCAATAAGTAGTGTTTTTTTGCCAAGTAACATATATAGGAAAAGGTATTAAACACGTAAAAAATGTTCATATAAGTAAACCTATTTGTTATAACGAAACTTTTTGTTAAAATTACCAGTTTATAATAATAAACAGATTAATAATATAAATATGTTTCTCAAATTTCTAAATAAAACATACAAAAGCTGCAATTTCTCATCATCCCTCTGTGTTGAACGTTTCAAAACACTGTTCATATTTTATTCCAGTTACCACTTAACACTTTAAACTAGATTTGAGTGTAAAAGGAAATAAAATTTTATATTAGTTTGTATAACGTTATGCAATAATTCAAATATATTGCAGTCGAAAGGAGAATCTTTTTTATCCAAAACTTTATTGCTTAAAAATACTAAATGTTTTCGTTGTAAGTCGTTTGTGTGCAAGTACAAAAATTTTTCAATGTCGAGAAATATAGCAAAAACAGTAGAACCTCATGTTATTTTATTTCTTAATTTTTTAGAACCAAGACTCATATAATCATGCAACGAATATGACATGTATTTCCGCTCTAAAACGAATATGTTTTCGTTTTTACGTTTTGCTTCCAGAACGGTTTATATACATCGTCGAAATGGATGTTTTTTAAAGATAAGTTCTTTTGAACTGGAAACTTTTACAGAGACTCCTAAAAAATGTTATTGGATGAACATAAACATAAAATTCACGTTCGTTTAATTTCTGTCACGATACGCTATGAGTCACCTCAAAGTGAATTAAATGATAACATATGATTTCATGCAACAGCTGACTATGTGTTATAGGTTATGTTGTAGAACAGCTGTTTTAACACGTAGGTTATGTGACATTATTTATTGAACATTGCAAACAAAAAAGGTTATTATTAAATATTTTTAACCAGTTAATAGATATATTAATTTATTTAAATTTTGATAAATCTCAATACAAAGTTCAATATAACTATGATAATAAGTTATGTATTTATAATCCAACTTTTGAAATGCAAACATTGTTAACCGCGTTTGATAAGAAATGTTTAGGTAATTTCTCATTACGCAAAATTAAATGTTTTACTCAATTCAAAATTTCTTTATTCGTGGCTATAAGATTTCACTTCCGCCGGTACTCCCCCCTGCAAGTTTTTTTCAAAACAGTAGCAGAAAAATTATTAACTAAAATATATGGTTTTGTTATTGGCATTTAGCAACAAAAATGTTCTCCCAATGTAATTTTGTTCCAGCGGAAACACAATTTATCTCTTAGAAATTAAAACTGTAAGACTTATTTCTTTTTTTTTGAGTTCTTTTAAATGTTCAATTTATGGCCATCTGAATCCCGAAACGAGTTAAGAAACTAATCTACCTCTCTATACACTATACAAAATTTTTATATATGGTTTAATTTTCTTTTTGTCAACGATCAGCTGATCGGCGACAAGTATTTTTCACCAGAGATTCTAACACCACTACAAATTATAGATCTACTGACTAGCCTACAATAAAATTTTCAAATAAAAATTACATTAAACTTTGTATAAAAGTACTTTATATTCAAAAAAATATATTTTTTTACACTAGCTACATTTTGCTACCAACTTCCAAATTATTTAAACGGCCTTTCGTTTCCTCTAAAACACTTACAAAAATCAATTGTGGGAATTATTCGAAACACATCGGTTGATATTGTAGGATGGTCATTACCTACAAATATCTAGAGCTTGAGAGAAATTAAATTTTAAAACTACATTTTTATTTAAAAACTTAACAAGTCATTTAAATAGAATACGACGATGGCCATTGATGTTCAAACGTTCATTGAAATACACAATGAATCAGCATGACTTGCCAAAAAACCGAGAGGGGAAAACATGGGTGAACAAATACAAAATGAAAATCATTGGAGATAATCATGACGTAGCAAAACAGTGGCTCGATCTGTGTAAAACATTATTCGTTTGCCACCGAGTGTGTTGCAATAACAACCTTCTGCTCACTATAGTTTGTTCAACTCTTGTTGAGCTATCAAAGTCAATCTACAATCATGCAGTGAATACAAAGTACATCACTAAGACGTGTCATACCTTGACCAAGATTGGTGTAAAGCTTCAAGAAGCTCACAGATATAGATATAATAAGCAGTTGTACTTTCACTAATAACAGACAGCATGTGAGTAAATGAGTAAAGGATTAGGTGGCTTAAGGTCTGTAGCAAATAGATCAGATTCCAGTTTCCAGACATTGGCTATGACTATTAGATCATGCCTAATTTCACATCACTAACCTTCATTAAATCCTCCATAATACCCTTATTTTCGTTATCTAAATGGGTGTTCAGTTGGTTTTATAAAACATTTTAAAGATATTTCCATTGGCTTAAATATTGAGACTTGATAAAATCCCTCGCGAAATCACTAAACTCAACAACATCTCTTATTCTCAGGTTTCTCTAGTCCTTGTTCTTGCAGTCATAGGAGAGAATATTCGGAATACAGAACTGCATAAACCTCAATCTCATCAGACCCTTTTAAATGCATCATATGCTTGCATCAAGAAATGTTAACGCGAGCGTTTTATTTGCCTTTAAACGATAAAATAAAAATAAGTCTTCGAATATGAATGTCATCTGTTCTTTTATAATATAACAAACTACATGATTGCTTCGAACCGTAAGAGGTAATTTTCAACCGGAATATCATTAGCATACCGATTCTCCTTAAACGCAGGAAAATTCATTGCTATAAATTTTATAAGGATATGACAAAATATTCTTATGTATATCAAAATACATCCCATAACATAATTTCCAAAACACAACGAGCAGGGGCTCTTCCTTAGAGGCATAACAGCCAAGAAGAAGAGAACACCATATGGCCAATGAGGGTTATTCTGGGTTTTCCATTCCTGGGTCTTCGAATTAGAATGGAGGCAATGGAAACTGCATACTGGCTAAGTTGTATGGGGCTTTGGAAGACAAGTAGCAGACGACATAAACAGTAATTTGGTGATTCACTGAAGGAGCTCTGGGTAGAATAAGTCTTCGGGTATAAATCCCATATGTCCTTTTATAATACATGGTTATTTTGAATCGAAAATAATTTTCATTCGTATTAACATCGTCAGCATAATAATTCTCCTTAAACGTAAGAAAATTCATTCTAAAAAATTTTCAAGAACAAGATAAAAAATCTTAAGTACATAAAAATAATCCCATAGAATAATTTCTAACAAACTGCATTTTTAAGATGATCCCATTTCAAATGCTACTTTTTTTTAACAGTTTCGGGAAGTTTGCAGAAAATAGGAACATGCAAGTATTACATCAATGCTACATAAGTAACAAACTGAATTTTACAAGATCGTGATGTACGAGTACATCAATTTATATTTTATTTAAAATAAAACCTTCAAAAGGCAGTCGTGTCTCAGACGAAGGTGAAGGAAGAAAAGAGAATAACAAAAATTATTTTAGTTATTATGTAAAATAATTAATAGGTTTTTAACTTTTATTAATAACTTACGGTATGTATTATCAAAACAATTTTCATAATGAAAATATTTTTATCCATCAACATTTGCGATTAAATTACCAATCAAATTTATATAAAAACAATTTATGGCATCAATTTTTATTTGCTGCTCCTAAATGTTGTGATAGTTTGCCTCACTCACGTCTTAACAATGAAAATGTAATAAAATGTTTCATAACGTTTTACAAAAATAAACCATTGGTAAATAAAATATAAAGTCAATAGAATCAGAAAATATAAGATATAGATCATGTTTCTAAAATTAAATTACGTTACCTTTTCTATTTGTATTGTTTGTAGTAGTTTTATTATATTTTGTAATTAGTTATACATTATTTCAGTTTCACTTATACATTTGTAGTTATTGTACATTACTTTAATTCCTTCTTATTTATTTTTTTCATTTACATCGAACCTAAAACTTAAAAAAAAACTTGATGTTTGAATTTAATGCAGAGCTATGACATTAGAAAGATTAATAATTAAAATTTGAATATCATCAACCGGAGTTAAGAGCTATATGTAACCCAATACACACTTTCTTACAGAAGCTGAGTGTTTCTTACAAAGAGTGAAAATGTTTAGACAACGTTTCTGCTTTTGAGAAACAACAAGATATATAACGCGTACAAAATAAACAGTAAAAAACGTTCATTTTTTATATAGTCTATTGTGTCCTTGTAGATTTTATATTTCCAAAGTAATAATTTTTTTGAACGTGCAAATTTTATTTCACTGGATATACTGTGAGGATATAAAAATTCAAAGGGGGCAGGTAATTTATTGTGAAAATAGACTGCGATTTTTTCGACCACGACAAAAAGTCTTGAGAAAAAAACTTCAATTAAAAAAACAATAAAAATAAGGAAAACAATTAATACATTTGGATTGATAATATTAACACTCCTATTGAATTGTTCAAGGACAGATCGCTCCGGTAAAGCACGTCACTTCGACAATCCAGTTTAAAGAATTACAGTGTTTCGTTAGGCCAAAAAAATCTATGATTTCGCATTTGTATTAATGGGTTTTACGAGTCTGTATTACACCCTCGTACGTTTAGTTTTCATTGTTTTCGATAAATGTAACATCAAATATATTTATTACTGAAGTGAATATAAATCACAATAAAAGATAGTATATTATAAGTGTAGCAACATCATTAGATGCTCCGTTTCTTCAACAATGAAATATATTTTGGGTGAGATTGCAAATTTTAGGTTATAACGTATATTTTCAAATCCAAATAATTTAATATAAATTGTAATAAATATTATTTCTACAAAAAAATATATATAATAAATCCATTGCTACTTTATGTTGTACTATTTTTTTTTTTTTTTTACTTTATTGGTTATATTTTAAAATGGCATTGGTTAACAAAAATAGCTAATTGGTGATATTAATTGTTTTATATTAAATCTGACATCTAGCTAATAGCAGGAACTATAGTACAAGTCAATCATTCAAATGTATGACATGAACGTTCATAAATTACGTTTCATGTTATTTTACCATAAACTACACTAATATTACAATTTACTTGTTTACAATCGTTTAATTTAAATATAGATGACAACATATTGATGTTCTGGGAAGCACATCCCTTTTACTACCAATGACAAATGCAGGTTTTCTATTGGCGCTCCCACGTACTTCAAGCTCTCCATTGAAATTATACTATTCTGTTTCTGTGCTAAATCTTCTTGCACCATCAATATTTAACAAAATCTTAATCAACAGATGTAAAAAGGCGGAAATAACCAATTGTCTCTTGTATCAACATCCTTAGAAGATTCACAACCCTTTTTATTCAAATTCTACTACTCTATTACTTCACACTTTCCCATATATATATATATATATATATATATATATAAGTATTTTCAATCTTTAGTAAAATACTTTTTATTCATCCAGGGAAGTTTAAATATACTTTTTAACTTATAGTGGATGACACTTCAACTTCATGCAGTTTTTTTCAAATATTAATTCATTAATTAAATTTAATTAATTATTTTATAAATAATTTATATTTCTATGTTGCCACTTAATATTGTGATTCTGTCATATGTATATACATATTTATATTAATTGTAATTATTATTTAATAAATAAGTAACTCAAATAAAGATTTTTCCCTGTTGGCCCAAGTAGGAGTTGACTTTAAAACATTTTTTTATATTACTTGTCACTTTTTAGAGCAGTATTTCTCAAACTATGGTATTTGAAAAATATATAAGGGGTTAGGTATTCGAAAATCGTTTAAAATGTTAATGTTACATCAGTACATTCCTTGGCCAGTTAATCGTTTTCTTTAATAGAAGCTAAGCTGAGTTTATAAGGCACTACAATCCGTGCAAAGTCACCACAACTACAAGAGAATATATTTCGCCCCCCCCCCCATGCATACGTATGGGTTGGGTTCGTAATCCATTTTCTTCTGAACCTACTGGAACCAATACTAATCTGACTGTATTGCAAAAGGAAAGTAATTGAACTTTTTACTGATCCAATCGTTAAGAAAGTGTTTATAAATGATTCTTTAGTAAATATTCGGATCCGTGTTCTGAACGAATACGTAAAAACTATCAGGTTTTTTGTTGAATTCCTAATTAGATTTAATACGATGTAATTTTGTGACAAGGATCTTCAAGCTTAAAATAAGATGATTTATGACTATATTCATCAAAGCTTAAACCAGAACATTGATATATATATTGCACATTAGTTTATACGCCCCGCTAATCTATCAGACGTCAATTACAAATTGTCGTTGCTGTGAAACTGTTATGAAAGACGGAAAACAAGTAATATACACAAAAATATTTTAAACTCAATTCTTACAACAATGAAAAATGTTGTTTTAGTTACTATGTATTTAATAATTACTAATAATATAAATAAAGTAACAACCTATGTGTTAAAACAGCTGTTCTACCACATAACCTATAACAAAATCAGCTGTTTTATGAAAACATATTTTACCGCTTGCTTAAGCTAAATAGTTTTTCCCCCATATAAAACTAAAATTTATTTAATAATTAATATTTTTTTAAAATATAATAACATCATGTGTCATCCACTAAAAGATTAAAAAATTTATTTTAACTTTAGTGGATAAATAAAAATTATTTTATTGATTGAAAATTTGAACACTATATATATAAGAAAGGTGTGAACAAATAGAAGGAATTGAACAAACAGTGATCACTGTTTTTCTGTTTTACATATTGTAAGTTTGTGTACTTATCCTGCAATCCAAATTTGAAACGTAACACAGTAATAAGTAATTCTTTGATTTGCTTATTTTTATTTATGAAAATTTAGTCCCTACCCCGACCGTTGTCCCAAATAAACATCTTCTATTTTTACAAATTCGAAAAACTGAACGCTTGATTGCTTCGTAGAATATAAATATTCATATATTTTTCGAAAGAGAATGTAAATGCTTTTTTAGAATAAATCACAGTATAGGAATTACAGTCATTTTAGAAGTACACTTTTAAAATATATTTTCTCAGAAAAGCTATAAATTACTAGTTGCTACTGTAAAATTTAAAACAATTTCTCTAGTTTTGATATTTGTATCGATTATATAGCTAGCGAGATCGATGTCGTAATATCGACCGGCCTGCAAAACCGGTTCACTTTGCTTTGACTAGACATATTATTCACTAGATCCAGCCCTAAGCCAGTGACACGTTTTTTATACATTAATTCTCGATAACTGTTTTCAAACAAATTTCAATATTACTACTCGTATATTTATATATTTTTTTCTTTAATTTGTGTTCAACTCAAGATTTTACTTATATTTCTGTTAAAAAAAAGCACTTAAATAGTAGGTACTGAACACTGTGGAGTTGTATGTGGTCGCTAACATGCAGACTATTGATTTTTTGTTTATTTAATTGAAATAAACCAAAGAATTTATTATTTTACATGTTTAACCTGTTTAACAATTTTATAAATTAATTATACTTAATTCACTTCTTCCAATTTTTAAAATTTTTTTAAATGTTCATATCATATTAATACTATTACATTGAAAACATTTGCTCCCTAAGAACGGTTTTGTGCACTTGCGTGTGTATGCGTGCATGCACAAGGTTGAATTGTGAACTGCCTTTTTATGCGAAGGGAGGAAAGTTGGTTCCTAACATATAAAACTACTACTTCTTGATAAAATACTTATTTTTTAAAATAACATAGCTACTTAACTTGTATTAAAATAATAGATTTTTTATTATTTACGGAAATGTATAAATAAATTTACTCATTTAGATATGCATTTCCAAGCTCCGATGAAAAGTTTTGTATTTTATTTAAGTGTTTAAATTTTATGTAGCTTGATTTCTACGTATTTTCTTTCAATTCTTTCTATTATTTCACACCCTCCCTATTTATATCTTATTCGAATTTTCAATCGTTAATAAAACACCTTTTTACTCATCCATCAATTTAGAATACATTTTCTAATGTGTACTGGATGAAACTTGTTAATACAGTTTTTCCCCAATATTAATTCTTTAATTAAATTTATTAATGAATTAATTTTAGTTTTATATGACACAAAAACTTTACAAATGGAGAAAGGTTAGCAATGTAGTTATTTCTTTCCATTTAGCATATAATAAACGATAATATGATTTCGTAAACAGCTGATTTTATGTTATAGGCTATGTAGTACAACAGCTGTTTAAAAACTCATAGGTTATGTTACTTTATTTATGTTATTGTAATGATTTTTAAAAAATTAATAAAAGTAAGGCTTTGCTTTGTTGGCCTAAATAGAAATTGACTTTGAAAAAATTTTGTTTGTATTACTTATTTTATTTTAATAAAGAAAAGGTTTTAAAATAGTAGATGCAAGTCTTGTATAAGCATTTTAGTATTACTTATTTTTTTTTTAATAAGGAAAAGGTTTTAAAATAGTAGATGCAAGTCTTGTATAAGCATTTTTTTAAATTGTACTATCGATCGATTATTTAGCTTTAATACATTATGGGTACTATTTTATGCAATATAACCTTTTGCAAATTTTTACTCACTTGAACGGACATCAATCAATTATACGTTAAAGAACCACCTGTGTGTTTATGGTTCATAAAGCTCAACAAATTATTTTTAAATTGGCCGTGTTTTAAATAGTTCACAAACAATATATCTGGCGGGTTCTCTTTTATTTTGTAATTTGATATCAGTCTGTTTTCATGAACCCTTCTGACCTCATGGGAAATGGGAACACGAGTGAGAAGTGTGAAAACACGTGCGCAGGCGCGTGTCGCGACCTGAAATAACCTTACCAAACTTCGCTAAAAAATTGGCACAATGCATTTTTTTAAATTTATAGCAGTGTAATACATTCGCATCTGCAAACTTGCTTGAGCTTAAGTGTTGCGTTATGAAACACCATTAAATTTCCGATAAATAAAAATTCCAACATAATTATTGGGAAATCTGTTAATGGGGTTCAAAGTTCGACGCCCGGTAAAATATTTCTGTGTTTAAAACTTTTATAGTTGATTATTTTGTTGATGTCCGATCATTAAGGACAAGATAATGAATTAAACACCCTTAATTACTATTTCGAAAGTATTTTTTAACGTTTCGATTCACCGGCGCCAACTCCATGGGACCCGCGTGGCTTAAATTCATCCGATATGTATCCAAGGAGACTCTGTCCCAATTATTCCTAAAAGAAGGTGAATAAATACTTGACAAATATTTTACCAAGTAGATGAAGATGTACTCACACTTAGGTGACTTTACAAGCATCTTATATCCCGTAAGAGGCAAGACATGCAGTGGTGTTCCAGAAGTTTATGATTTTACTTGATTATTTAAAAAGTGCTTAATATTGTACTGTTAAATAGTCTCATAATATTTCTGTAATCCCTCAAAACAAAATTTACAAGAAAACTATAAAACATAGTTAAATTCAATCAAGACACTTTGTTAATTTGAGTTGTAATTTTAAATAGAAGAACCTTTTTGAACTAATGCTATTATTGCTTTAAAGGAGAAGCTTATAAATGAAAAATGTTACTTCTTATCAACGATATTATAAAGTGACAATATTTAATTACTACAAAATAACTAAACAAACATAGGAAAAGATAGTTATTCAAGATTTACTTTTGAACAAATTGTCTCTTTGAGGGAGTATACAGATGGTTATAGATTAGGGGGCGATTTTAGGGGCTGCGGCTGTTGACCGTCTCCGTCGCCTTTCTACGCTACCTAAATTTATTTATTAAAATTTCATATTATTTTGTTTAGTTATATTTAGTCTGCTAGAATTAGTTTTATTTAAATCTTTAATTTTAGTTTTAGTTTACATATTTTTTTCTTGTAGTCTAGTGTACCGTAGTTGTAAGTGTTTAGTAGTAGGTATTAGAATTTAGATATTTATGTTTAGTTACCATAGTTTTAGATTAGTAGGTCCAGCTTTAGAATTTTGTGTAAAGGCAATTATAACAACACTTGGCTTTTTGCAAAAAAAAAACAAACAAACAATTTTTCAGTGTGCTTTAGGATGAATTCTAAAGTAACATGGTTAACATTTTAATGCCTTAATAAATATATTTTTAAAGAACAATATATATATACTTCTAATAATGTCTTTTAATAAATCATAGAGGGTTTTTTTAAAACATTAAACAGGTTTTGTCCTTCCCCCTTCATTGTTTCTCGAAAGCGAAGTTGTGATCCCAATCCAAAATCCTTTTCAGTAGCCAAGAGCTTATTCGTTAACATTCAATAAATTTGGATTATAGGATATATAATTTTCTATTTTAAAAAATCAATAACGCACAATTTTCTAATTTTCAAATCTTTTTAATTTAAAAGATTGGTTTTTGATTCAAAATCAAATTTAATAAATTTCTTATATCTATAAAATAAGTGTATGGAAAAAATATTTCAATAACGTGTATTTATATCATAATTTGTTATTCTATATACCAAGGTAATTTAACATGGCATTTACATCATGTAAAAACTCTTTTTTATAACGATCACTCCGTCTCGGACAAAGACAACGTATTCGTTGTTTAGACTCAGAATGTTTAGACTCAGAATGTTTGGACACATAATGTTTAGACTCAGAATGTTTGGACACATAATGTTTAGACTCAGAATGTTTGGACACATAATGTTTAGACTCAGAATGTTTGGACACATAATGTTTAGACTCATAATGTTTGGACTCATAATGTTTAGACTCAGAATGTTTGGACACATAATGTTTAGACTCAGAATGTTTGGACACATAATGTTTAGACTCAGAATGTTTGGACTCATAATGTTTAGACTCAGAATGTTTAGACTCAGAATGTTTAGACTCAGAATGTTTGGACACATAATGTTTAGACTCAGAATGTTTGGACACATAATGTTTAGACTCAGAATGTTTGGATACATAATGTTTAGACTCAGAATGTTTAGACTCAGAATGTTTGGACTCAGAATGTTTGGACACATAATGTTTAGACTCAGAATGTTTGGACACATAATGTTTAGACTCATAATGTTTGGACTCATAATGTTTGGACACATAATGTTTAGACTCATAATGTTTAGACTCAGAATGTTTGGACACATAATGTTTAGACTCATAATGTTTGGACTCATAATGTTTAGACTCAGAATGTTTGGACACATAATGTTTAGACTCATAATGTTTGGACACATAATGTTTAGACTCAGAATGTTTGGACACATAATGTTTAGACTCATAATGTTTGGACTCATAATGTTTGGACACATAATGTTTAGACTCATAATGTTTAGACTCAGAATGTTTGGACACATAATGTTTAGACTCATAATGTTTGGACTCATAATGTTTAGACTCAGAATGTTTGGACACATAATGTTTAGACTCAGAATGTTTGGACACATAATGTTTAGACTCAGAATGTTTGGACTCATAATGTTTAGACTCAGAATGTTTGGACACATAATGTTTAGACTCAGAATGTTTGGACACATAATGTTTAGACTCATAATGTTTGGACTCATAATGTTTGGACTCATAATGTTTGGACTCATAATGTTTGGACTCATAATGTTTGGACTCATAATGTTTGAACTCATAATGTTTAGACTCATAATGTTTAGACTCATAATGTTTGGACTCAGAATGTTTGGACACATAATGTTTGGACTCATAATGTTTAGACTCAGAATGTTTGGACACATAATGTTTAGACTCAGAATGTTTGGACTCATAATTTTTGGACTCATAATGTTTAGACTCATAATGTTTAGACTCATAATGTTTGGACTCATAATGTTTGGACACATAATGTTTAGACTCATAATGTTTAGACTCAGAATGTTTGGACACATAATGTTTAGACTCAGAATGTTTGGACACATAATGTTTAGACTCATAATGTTTGGACACATAATGTTTAGACTCAGAATGTTTGGACACATAATGTTTAGACTCATAATGTTTGGACTCATAATGTTTGGACACATAATGTTTAGACTCATAATGTTTAGACTCAGAATGTTTGGACACATAATGTTTACACTCATAATGTTTGGACTCATAATGTTTAGACTCAGAATGTTTGGACACATAATGTTTAGACTCAGAATGTTTGGACACATAATGTTTAGACTCAGAATGTTTGGACTCATAATGTTTAGACTCAGAATGTTTGGACACATAATGTTTAGACTCAGAATGTTTGGACACATAATGTTTAGACTCATAATGTTTGGACTCATAATGTTTGGACTCATAATGTTTGGACTCATAATGTTTGAACTCATAATGTTTAGACTCATAATGTTTAGACTC
>JBAIZL010000001.1:115997849-116022849 GCA_036971475.1 Prosapia bicincta | reverse complement strand
CTTCACAAGTGGAAAATAAAATTTGTGCTAATTTGCTAATATTTATTTAACGCAATATTGCGAAAGCTTAGATTTAACATTTATCCGAAATATTTTTGTCGTGTCGTCACATCTTCAAAAATAAATTAGTACAGTTTGTATATAGTTTTATAGCCTTAACCTTTATGATTCCTCTGTGAGCTAATGGCTAAACTCTTGGATCTGTGTAATCTCACAGATTGTAAATAACAACGCTTCATCGCCGCTGGCTTAGAGAGCTTTAACCCTTAACGACGTAATTCTAAGTTCGAGATAAAAAGAACATGAAAGTAAATTTTAACTACGTACTTATCTGAGTATATATTTATACTTAAATAAAGAATAAAATAAGTAAACATATTTAAATTGTTTTTTAAGACGATCAGCCACTCTGACAACATGAGATTTTTGTTGTAATTATCGCCTGCAAAAGATATTAAACGATTATGAATATATATATATATATTAAGATATAGAAGTATCATTGCATTTTATGTATGGAGTCAGAGAGCACAGTTTTGGAGTGGGGAACCGAACGGAAGTTTCCACAACTACGCAATTCTAGCCTGACGGCTTAAAATTTGATTATTGTATTCCGAGCATACCGAGCAGAGTCTGTGGTATAGTATAAACATCAATAAAAACTACGAGATTACGAAATTTAACAAACACTAAAACTAAAACAAAACTATAAATTGCGTTACTTTAAGTACACAATAGTAAAACATAGGGTTAAAAAAAGTAAATTAGAATTAGGAAGGGCTAAGGAAGCGGGATAATGATCCATCTTCACGTCTTGGGAGTAGTAGAATATTATGGTGTCGCGTAAATAGGATCGCTTACCTAAAGCTATTCCTGTTGGTAGATGTACTAAGTACTATTGTGTATGTAAACCTTTCAAACGTTTCATCTGAGTTTTATGCAAACATTTCTTACGTTTACTTTAAATATATTTGCAGGTTTTCTATTGAGTTGTTCGATTAATTGAACAATTCAGTTCTCTTGAACAATTCAGTTCTCTTGAACAATTCAGTTCTCTATAAAGAATTACAGGCAGTATCAAACCCAAACAATAATATTTAGTCGATATTTGAGGCACCTATTGTGAAGGCATTTACATATTTAACGGCACACAGAAGCTGTTGAAACTGAAAATATTATGTTTAATGGAATAAATTAAGCACGGAATTAAAATATCTTTCATAAACTGCTTCCCTGATCTGAACCCATGAAATCATTACCACTACTTTGGATTATCAAATGTAACAAAACTACTTAAAATTACAGAATATTCGTGACAAAAACTATTCTTTCTTTATACTTTAAATTGACCTCAACTTTTAACCAAATTGAAAAGTTCATAATGAAAACTTTTAAATTAATAATCAAGAATCACTTATTTAATTTGGGTAATACTTGTAAAACTCTACTTTAAATTCTTGAATTTTGTGGTCCATTACGTTCGGTGAATCTTATTATTCACTTAAACGATAGTTTATGACTATCTGAACTTTATATTTAGTAAATTTGTTAAAACTTACTGAGACAGAACGTTTTCGATCGCTATGTGCCGATCTTCATCAGTGCCTTCTATTGGGAGATATTGGGTCATACAATAGTATGTGTGATTAGTATTGTGTTTGTTTGTTTAGTGTGTTTGTACTTCGTGTTTTTGTGTGTCTGTAAATTTCATATTGTTCTAGTGTGTTGAGATGTGGTCCTTTTTTGTTGATGTGTAGAATTTCTAGGTTGTGGTAAATGTCTGTGTATTTGGGTCCTGTTTCTTTTATATGATTGTAAAATGTTGAGTTGGTGTTCTGTTTGTGTTCCTCGAATCTTTGTTTAAAGATGCGACCTGTTTGTCCAATGTAGAATTTATTACATTTGTCGCAGCTCAGTTTGTATACGCCTGATGCTTGTAGTTTACTTTGTTGTTGGTGTTTTGTTGTATTTTGTATTGTAACTTGTTATTAGTTTTGTATGCTATTTTGTATCCTATTTTTTTGAAATTTGCGGGCTATTTTGTTTGTTGTTTTGTTTATGTATGGTAATGTGATGTATTTGTTTTCCCTGTCTGTAGTGTTAATTTTAGTGTTTTTTTTGTATTTTGTACCATAGTGTGTCTGTTATTGTGGTGTTGTATCCATTTATGTATGCTAGATATTTAATTGTGTTTAGTTCTTTGCTTATGTTTTCTGTGGTCATTGGGACTTCTTTAAGTCTATGGAGCATGGATCTGAAAGCAGCGTGTTTGTGTTGGATAGGGTGGTTTGAGGTGTTGTGGATAACAGTGTCTGTTGTTATGGGTTTCCTGTAAATGTTGAAGCTGTGTTTTTGTGTGTGGCTTTTTGTTATGGTTAGGTCGAGGAAGTTTAGGGATCGGTTGGTTTCAATTTCTGAAGTGAAATGTATTTTATTAATGTAGGTGAGGAGTTTTTCGCATTGACGGGAGTTGCCTCTGGATAGTGTTATGATAGTCTACTCTAAACTTTAATACAATACTTTTAATAATACATGTAACTTTAATTGTTACAAATGTTACTTAAAAATATATTTATATATAAGAAAAACGTTTTATCAAATACCTAAAGTGATATAATAATAAGGATTCAATCAAACTAAAAACATAACCTCAATTTAAAAGACACATACATGAAACGATAAACTGAAGGTTTCTCTATAAAAACGACAGAACTATATTATACCACATTAAATTAATGTTCAACTATTTCATAACATAATGACACGTCTCGGGCTAGGCCAGGTTAGGTTATAAAATGATATGTTACTCAAAGCCAACACTTAATTAAACATGTTACCTTATGTTAAGAAAAATATTTTTATTTTTTATGACGAAAAATATTCTACCATTACTTTGATCCTGATTGTAACATATTTAAGCAAGATTAGAATTTTTCTTTGACAAATAATACTACAGGAAATAAAGATTTTTAAATCTATTTCCCCTCAACTCTATGGGCAAATAGAGGCCAATTGCTACACTTCAGGAATCGTTTTTAGATCGGTTAGAAACTTAATTTTTATAACCAAACCTATGTTAACAGGAAACTTTGTAGCTAAATTTTAACAGATTGTAGCTAAATGTTTAGTGGGTGATCTTGCATAACATAGTGCATTAATTCCTGAATAATTACATTACAAGAGTCTGTTTGTAAAGTGAGGTTATGTTTGTACGTCGTTAATTAGTGTGTATTTTAAACCATACTTATGGTTTAGATATATAAAATAACTTACTTTTCGTTTAAAATATTTTTAAGTATCAAATTTAAAGCGAACAAATGTGGATGATTTAGTCATTGTCAAGTTTAACCCTAACTGTTATAATTTATTTTTACATTATCTTATGTTAAAAATTACACCTTGTAATCTTTCAGAAGGTGAAGAGGAGAGAGAAAAAGGAGGGAAAGAAGGAGATTTAGTTTTGTGATTTATTGCATTCTTAAATTTATAGTGCTTTAAATAAATAAATAAACAAAACACATTAAGCAAAACATTGTATAATGTCCTTGACGCTTGTGCAAAGAGATATTTAAGATAACAAAGTGTGTCAGCTAGAAGTCTAAAATTTCTTTTTACAAACTATTGTCATAAAACCACGCTAATGGAGTTTTCGAAGATTTAGGAAACGCTGTCAATCAAAATCAGCCCTTCGATATTTTTAATCTGCATATCACAGTTTTTGTAAATGAATATTGCTATTCAAGAATGTGAAAACATAAACAAAATTTAAATGCCAATAAATAACGAAAGGAGACGGTGCGGCGACCGGCTGTCTGAGGACAGTCTAGACACCCTAATCTTAATGTCACGAGGGCAGAGTCCGAGGGTTGGGTGACAGATAGGACAGGCAGCCCGCTCAGGTAAAATACCAGTCACATTCCCAGACGTGGAAACCCATTAAGATTCTATTGGAGTGATTTGGGGGCGTAAGACGGTTAGGGCGGGGAGCACAAACTTTGCTTATTTTAATTGAAAGGGAAAAGAGAAATCGGCGAAGACGGAGATGGGAATGGTTTATAAACGGTTGTTACTTTTATACAAATGATTATTAAATCAGAATAGTGGCTTATAAAAATATAAATAAAACAAACAAAAAACGGAAGAAAATATGGAAAATTTAGCAGTGGTTGTTTCTGCAAAACCAAATTTAGATAATTCCTATCGCCTGCCTATCACTGAGTGTAACTACGAAAGTGCCAAGTAGGTCATAATTTGTCGATGTTTTGAAAACTTTAGTAGAAACGAATTTGCAACTTCATTAACGTCTTACAAACATTTAGATGAATATTTCTGTTAGAGCATACTAAGCATTATAAGAGGGCTATTCAGTTTTAGATTATTTGGGCTATTTTAAACTAGGGTTTTAAAATTAAAAACTGTTCTTGTTAGAGATATTGTTTTAGTCTATTTCAGTTATTTAAAGATGTATATAGATATTAAGAAGTAATTATTGTTCTACACGTGTAATTATACAGCGAACCTCCATGAATCATCTGGATTTTGATGTCATTTGATGTCTTTTAAACACACAAATTATTGGCTTTTAATTAAATTGATACAGTTTTAAATCATTGGCTAGATTTTAAGCTTAGGCTTCATCCCTTATTGTAAAAAATATTTCTTTAATGAAATTTAAAACAAATTAACGCAGAGTGTTAAAATAAATGCTTATATATATATATATATATATATATATATATATATATATATATATATATATATATATATATATGATGAATAGTTACTATCTGGAGTACATCCGTTCATTCTGCAGTCCATAAATTCGCAGTTCCAACGTTTCGCTAGAATCTCATCCAGCATTGACGAGGTGAACCCAACAACAGTAGAAGAGCATACGTATCAAGGAATACGTATCAGCATATATATATATACATATATATATATATATATATATATATATATATATATATATATATATATATATATATATATACATACCTATGTATGAAAAAAACAAGAGAAATAAAACGCAAGAATAATTTATTGAATTATACAATTCAAAGCATTTCGCTGGCAAACAGTACCAACATCTTCAGGATAAGATGTACATGTTCTGTACATTATTCCTGAAGATTGTGGCACTGTTTGACAGCGAAAAGCTTTGAATTGTATAAGTCGAAAAATTATTCTTGTATGTGTATTTCTCTGGGTTTTTTTCATTGTTATAAAAGAATACATATTTTGTCATATACATATATATCCCAGATGAGACCAAGTCTAGTCAGGTAAGCAACATGATGCCGTAAATGTGCTTAAACTTAGTAGCAGAATATAATTATGTTCTTTGCTTAGCCCTAATTCCATCTACCCTTATTTATCATTCTTCTAACCAAGAATGTAACGGGTAAACAACCATTAGAACCCCGATAGAGAGTATGTCTACATCGGACACGTAATGTCAAGATATTATTTACCAAGGAAATTATGTAACTACCTCTTTTCGACGTATATTCACAACCATTTCTTATATTTTGCGGGCAATGATTGTCATACAGTCTGATTGCTTTGAAAGTATAAAAATATAATTAATATATATATTTCGTGAAAAAATCCATATATAGGCGTGATAATTTTTTATTAGTTGAGAAAGCCTGAATATGAAAAAATTATTATAACCATTAAAAACATTCACCCTATAGCTTAAAAAACAAATATACAGTATACGGATTTACACTCTGTCATACAACTATATATACGTCTGTACGTGCAGCCTCGATGAAGATACACACATATATATATATATATATATATATATATATATATATATATATATATATATATATATATATATAAAATGCATATATCTATATATCTACAAATATACATACACACACACTTATTATATATATATATATATATATATATATATATATATATATATATACAGTAAACTCCCGATTATCCGTGGGCGGATTATCCGGGGTCTGCCATTGTTTTACAAATATCCAATTTTTATTCCAATCAGATTCATGTGTTTAATATTCCAAACGGTGAATTACGACGTAAATACATATAAGGCTTAATAGAAGTTAAGATGAAGGGAATAGATATGTAAATATGTACGTACTAATTTTTACATTGAAAGGGAAGCATCCCGACGCGGGTCAGCGAAATAAAAGGGGCAAGCAGACTACTGTATATAGGAGACAATGACACAATGCTTGGACGCCCGAAAACCTAATGTGTATTATAAGATTGTAAACAAATGTCAACTAATCTCGGCTATAAATAGTCTAGGACGCGACATATGCATTATCCATTTCTGTTATATACATTATCGATCTTTATGGCTTTGTGACACAAGTAGACACTGTGCGACAAAATGGTTCTCAAGACACTTAGATCGCACATTAAAGCTAAATCAATGCGCACAAAAAAACAGACGAAAGTGACAGATTTTTTTGTTAAAAAGTGAAAGTATTATGGGTAAAGGAAATTACATATGTACATACATACTTACTTTTGACATATACGTATGTACGTATTGTAAATAGTTAGACATATAAATGTACATGTTATAATCCGTTAAATACATCGACATTTTAAATTATTTTCTGTATTTATTTTGTCCTCTAAAGATTATTTGTGAATTGCATTAACCAGGGTCATTATTTGTGTAACTTATTATATGTTTACATTTAAAACAAAATTATTTACGTTTTGAATATTATAATTTACATCTATTTAATGTTTTGTATTTGTTTCAGAATTTTAGAAGATTCGTACCTTAATATATTTTAGGCTTTAAAAAGAAATTAATATTTCTTTCAACACAAAAATTACAGTAGTGTCTCGATTTACTACACTTACCTGAAGAAACAAGGTTATGTTGATTTCATATCTCTTGACTTACCTGGAATAAAAAAACTTGAATTAATTATGTTCTAAGGAAATAAATAGCAACACAAATTTCTAATTGAAAACAAAGAACTCAACTGTAAATAATAGAGTTCAGGCGTGTTTGTGCTTATGCATTTTTCAGTTGCGAATGTTTTCCTTGTGTGATTCTTTTTCCTTTATTTTATTTTAATTTTCTTTATACAGTCGGCGCCGCTTATTGTGATCACGGTTAATGTTATCATTCGGTTATTATTATCGTTTCATTGAAAAACAAACACGGACGTATATTAATACATTGTAATTAGGCCGCTTATTGTAATCATCTGTTCGTTTATTATTATCATTTAATTTGCCATTCAAAATCATATGCGTCAACGTACACTAGCATAGACCAAATAAAAATGTCTACAAAGTAGTATAAACAGCACGTGCACACACAATGACGCCCAATTCATAGAATGTTTATTTTTAGAATGACAGAAATACTTTATAACGGTTTCAGCACTTAGCACAGTTCTCAGAATGTCTCCCTTACTCTTTGTTTACGCTAACACCCTAGCCTCGCTTGAGTCGACTTTAGTTGTTTGTTAACATTAGTTGATGTTACTACTGAACCATTTAGAGTACAGTCCTACTGTATTTTTAACAGTGAATTTTTATGAACGTTTATTAAAGTATTTCAGTGTGATTTTACATAACTTAATTTTTAAAGATCTTTTTCGTTTGTTTTGTAGAGTTTAGGGTCACTTGAAGTTTCAAAGGACAGTATAGCAAGATGTCCGACTCTCAAAAGAAACGACGCGATTTAAGTCTTAAACAAAAACTTGATATTCTAGATAGGTACAGTAAATTACCAAAAATGAGTCAAAGAAACGCTGCTTCTCAACTTGGCGTTTCTCAACCTCTCTTATGTAAAATATTGAGCAACAAAGAAAAATCTTGTTATTATCAAAGTGTAATGCAAATGTTGACAACAAAAGACATCGTTCTGGGAAGGATCCGCAAGTGGAATCAGCTTTGAAATTGTGGTTTTAAAATATTCGCGAAAACGATGCTCGAGTTGACGGCCCACTAATGCGTCTAAAAGCTGAGGATCTTGCCAAAAAAAATAGCAAAACAGGATTTTAAAGCCACAGATGGATGGTTCAATCGATGGAAGAAAAGGGAAAACATTGTTTAGAAGAAAACGTGTGGTGAAAAAAGAAATGCTGATTTTGTTGGAGCTGAGGACTGGTTACAATACGAATGGCCAAAGATTTTGGCCGAGTATTCTCCTAGCTGTATATTCAATGCAGATGAAACAGGACTTCATTATCGTGCTTTACCCGAATATACTTACTTATTTAAAAAAGGAAATTGCTAACGGCTGTAAAATATGTAAACAAAGAATAACTGTTTTGTGTTGTGTTAACATGGTTGGTCATAAAGAAAAACTCTTAATTATCGGTAAATCTAAAAATTCACGTTGTTTTCAAGGTATCAAAAAGCTACCGGTTGAATATCATTCTAACTCCAATGCTTGGATGACATCAAAAATTTTTAATGAATGGCTGACTAATTGGGATACCAGCCTCAAACGCAACATTGTCCTTCTACTAGACAACTGCACTGCACATAATGACATAAGCACTACGCTAAAACACATCAAAGTGATTTACCTTCCGGCCAATACTCATCAATTATTCAGCCATGTGACCAAGGCATAATTAAAAATCTCAAAAGTTTTTATCGACGAGAGATGCGTGCTAGAATTATAGAAAATATGGATGAATTTCAAACCCTTACCTCAAATGAATTGGCTAAAAAAACTTCTTTACTCGATGCTATTCATCTGATAGCAAAATCTTGGAATGAAGTTTCTGAAAAAACTGTGCAAAATTGCTTTAGAAAAGGTAGTTTTTTTGTTGAAGAAAATCAAGAGCAAGCTACATCTGAGGAAGACTCTGAAGAGAACTTGAAGCCTTTCGATTTGTCCTTAAAAGAATATACTGAGTGGATGGAAGTTGACGATAGTATTGAAACAGCAGCGGAAATGACTGAAGACGATATTTGTGAGGTAGTTGCTTCAACATCAAAAGTTACTGAAGAAGAAGAAGGCACCGATGATGACGAAAATGATAAATGTGTACCGCAAAGATCTAAGCAGGAAGTTCACCAAGCTCTTGAGATTCTAAGGCAGATTGTTCAACAAAAAGCAGAAAATTTCAACAAACATTATGAATATGAACAATTTATAAACAATATTTTACGAGAAGACTACAGACAGTCACATATAGAGGAATTCTTCGAGAAAAAGTAAATGTAAATTTGAAGTGTAAATAAGATTGAAGTGTTTTATAATGAAGTTTTATGTGTTAAAATGTTTTGATCAAGTGTTTTACGTAGTTCTATATACTGTATTTTTTTTCAATTATGCTAGATTCAGTGTTTTAAAAAAATCTACAGTGGAATAAAATAAACTGACATGAAATGTGCCCACTAATTTTAACAAGTAGAAAACTAAATTACAGAAATTCTACTACTGTACATAAAACAATCCGGAATAGCATCAAAATTTGGTTAGTACAGTTTAATTATAGTGTTACAGAATTAGAATTACTTGATGTAATGATAGGCTTACATATCGTTCAGAACAAACAGTTGTGGCAATAATACAGTGAGTTCAATGCAGTACGGCTGTAGACTACATCGTGATTAAGCGATCGGTTATTGTTATCGTTCGGTTATTGTTATCAAATATGCTTCTGACAAATATGATCACAATAAGCGGCGCCGACTATTATATTTACTATATTTTGAATATGTCGTCTTCAACTACAAGTTGTAGTTGAATAGTATTTTAATTTTGTTTTTGCTATTTATTTTTTTTTTAATATCCTTGTTGTATAACTAATATTCTAGTTTTTTTCTATTATTAATTATATGCTTCAATAATTTTAAATATTTTTCTTGTACTTGTAATATGGGACTAGCTTGACTAGACATTTTTTATACTTCATTTTATTTGAATACGAAAGTTAATTTATGCTTTAGACATCTCGTTTTATGCAAATTTCGTGAGATGATGGCAAATATTTGTAAATAATAAACCATGTTGAAACTATATGTATTTACACTCAATCCAATATGTCGAAGCCAAATCTTAACCTAATAAGAGTCCTAACTATAATATTAAGTGTAAGAGGGAGATATTAAATTTAATAACCTAATATAGTTTCAAAGAATATATTGATACCTTCTTTATCACTGCATTTAATTATTTTCAGTAACTTTGGGTATAGGTACTTCCAGTGAAGGTCAGTAAAAATGCGACCTTCAGCCTCCTAAATAAAAGTAAGATATTTTAAGAATGTGATAAAACACTATCCGCCGATAAACATGTTCAAATAAAAACTAATCTAAATACAATAAGTCAACTCTATATTTAGGTTTTTGTTTTATTTTTTATTAAATAATTACAATAAATATAAATAAAGTAACATAGCCTATGCGTTAAAACAGCTGTTCTTCCACATAGCCTATAACATAAAATCAGCTAAAAACATACACAAAACTCACAAATTATTCATTTATTTACTCATACGCGTTTCAATGACCAAGTCATCATCATCAGTGAGTGTTACTACTACAAACTCTAACTTACAACTAGGGTGAAAGCAAGGTTACACTTCCGTATTTATACAGTAGGGGTTGCCACGCCCACTTGTCAAAATAACAGTTACTAACCCTACTTTAAACATGATACAACAAATAGAAATTTTGTACCTAACTCAATAATTACAATAAAATTTGTAACATACAACATAATTACATATAAACAAAATAGATAATTAATATTACACATTATTATTATGTCAAAATATTTAACCTAAAAGTTACAATAAATTTTATTTTATTTTATTTTTCCACCCTTTTGTTAAGCTAATTACAATAATATAGAATTTGGAATAGGGCCTGACTCGTTGTTTACAATATTATTTTTATTCCTATTAATATACAAAGTTTCTCATGCATCCAATTCACTACACTTAACAACGTTTTTTAACAGGGTTACATCGTCTACTTTAAATTCGTGCTCTTCCTCTAAACAATGCTTCGCAATCGCAGATTTTTCTGGTCTATTGTATTTAATGTGGGAAAAATGTTCTTTAGCCCTAGTTTTAATATTTCTTTTTCTTTGGCCTATATATTTTAGAGGACACTCGCTACATTTCAGGCAGTAGATTCCTGACTTTTCTTCATTAGGTATGGCATCTTTATGGTTCCCTAACTACTTTAGGCTATTTGCAGTGGCAATTGTAACATTCAAATTACTATATTTTCCTAGAGACTTTCTAATTTTATTAGACAGCGGTGGATGGTGTGTATATTTGTATAAAATCAGCTGTTTTATGAAATCACGTTATCACTTATTTTAAACCAAATGGGACGAAATAACTATATTACCTATAGGCTTTGTGAATCGTTTGCCCATATAAAACTAAAACTAATTAATTAAATTTAATTGAAGAACTAATATTTGAAAAAACTGTAAAAACATCAAATGTCATAAATTACAAGTTAAAAAAAATATTTGAACTTAAGTGGATGAATAAAAAGTATTTTATTAACGAAAATTTGAACAAGATATATATACGAAGAGTGTGAACTAATAGAAGGAATTGAAAAAACTGTCCAAGATCGATTCTGAAGTTGCTGTCTAAAGGCAATGTTATAAACTTTTTTTATCAAGTCCACTAACAACTTTTTTAATTAAAAGAGTTGGAAAATTCTCATTTTCAAGTTCACACAACTATATAAACTTTTGATGATGGATATAAAAAGATAATATAATATAGCTTCGTTTAATATCCGTATTATTATGTAATGACTAAATTACACGTTCTTTTTATTCAAAAACTTCTCAACAAACCCCAATTTTATACGATATTTTATCAGAAACTTCCTTGACCCTACATACGTTTATATGTAATACGTTGGTGCAATATATTTTATATTCTTATTGTATCATATTAGGATACATGTTATTTTTACTTTAATAATAAAAAACGAAATGTAACAACTGTAATAAAAAAAAGTACAAAAAACAATTTAAACAGTTTTAAATATTTTTCTTTTGTTTCCTTAACTTTAAATACGATTTTTATTACCACCCTCCAACACAGAATGAAAGTCCTATTTATTCAGTTTCTAAATCATATAACGTAAAAGCGTCTTCAACAAATCAAGGTCATATTTTTTGCAAGCTAAACCTAGATAGTATATAAGTGTAACAGAGATGAAATGGAGGTTTATTATATACTCGTATGTGAGTATTATTTTTATTTGCTTTATTTATTTAATACCATTGTGAAAGGTAAAAAAAATATAACGCCCTTTATGTCTGTATCGATAGGCCTATATCGATTGTAGGCTAAGTTGGCAGAGACCCGGTGAACTTGGCTTTGTGTGTGCGGGGAGTGTTGGTTGCCATGGTAACCACGGATATTTATAGAGCCTAGACACTCTGCGCTGTACGCAATGTTTACGTTCTCACGTAACTTTTAGTTTTAATCTCACAGCTGACTTTCATTTACTAAAACCATTTAACGAACTCAGCACTACTGAAAAAGAACAATGGGAATTAAATTTTTATTTTGCACATGTGCTATTAACGATTAACGTGTTTTGAGGTGATAATTAAAACTTACGAATCTGCGAGTTTCAACTCCGGCATCAGAGATCATTGATTTCATTATAATAAACCCAATCGCTTAAATGCGTGGTGATATTTTGTGTGTGGGATGCATGCGTGAGGGCGCGCTCAAACAATAGAATAATCTCGAACATATTTATTTTAAATTGTTGTTTTCCTTTATTCACTAACAAACACATAAGATAACTATTTCACAACAAAACTACAACAGGTAATGTTTTATAGGATAAAATTGTTATTAGCCTCAATTATTTTACAACACTTAAACACGTTACCGTATAGATCAAGATGACACCAATACCCTCGTAATTGTTTAGTTATCTAGTGAAAGATTGTGAGTTTCATAATGTACACAATAAAGCCCAAAGTATTCTATGAATGTGTTAATTCAAATGAATATGTTTTCGAATTCAAATAAAAACTTTCACCGGCAAACGCAAAGATTTGCCTGAATCTAAGAGGCAGGTAATCTGACAGTATTAACTGTGCACTGCAAAAATAAACTGTAGAAAAGGCTTGATAGGTAGGAAATGTTTTAATTAAGTGCCAAAAATGTAAGAAACAAGTCTTAATAGGTCTGATCAAGTGTGAAACGTAAACAATTGTAAAATAATTGTTTTTGTTATTATTGATTTTTTTAGACTTTCGCGAGGATTGAGCCAGTGTGACACAATAGCACAAATAGTAAAAAAATAACTTACAATTAGAATAGAAAAAAACAAAAAATTTTTGTGACACTTGAGGGAGTATCGACAAAATTAAAAACGTTTCTAGCCTGTCTACAGATATTTCGAATTAAGAAGAATATTTAATTTTGCTTAATGCTAAACTACCTAAACATTTGTTATCAGATGTTTTTATTTTAAAAATTTGCAATTAAAATACATAACTTATCAATATATTGAATTATTGTATTGAAGTTTATTAAAATTTAAATAAACTAATGTATTTGATAACTGAGTGAAAACTATTTAATAACAACATTTTTCTTTAACAATGTTCAATAAATAATGTAACATTATCTACGAGTTTAAACAGTTGTTTCACAACATAACCTATAACACAAAATCAGCTGATGTATTAAATCATATGTTACCATTAACTCGCTTTGAGGGGAGTTATAGCGTAACGTGATTAAATTTATACTGACAATATTAATCTGACGGAAATTATACCGATGCGAAATTGTATGTTTATGTCCAATAAGTTTATAGGCGTCGCCATTTGAATTGCTAAGATTGTTACGTACACCTCGATTGCGAAGAAATCATCTTCAGAGGAAATTACTACAAGGACATAAATAAAACGTTATGGTGGTTAAGGAGGATTTATTTATATAAAATTAAAAATTACACCACAGTTGCTCCAAACAATAATAACATTTAGCAGACGTATTTGACATTGATAAAATGAAGTAACTGTCCCTCCATACAAATTATTAAAATAGTGAAGAGAAAATCTATCAGGGAAAACGGGAAATTCAATTGCAGTTTTCCGTCCTCTAATTGCTAGAAACGATCTCCATGTCGAACATATGCTAATGCACACGACAGACAAGATTCCTCCGGAATTTCGTCACTTTCCCGCTCAACTTGATCCAATGCTCAACCGCACAATGAGCAACTGGTTCAGGGTTACATTACAGACTGACTTCCGAAGGCGGAATTACGAAACTGCGGACAGTAGTAAGAAAAAATACTTGCTTCTCACAGGAACGTGCATACAGACTATAAACACCACCGTATCTAGATAGCCTTTCATAACTACAGTCTATAAACGCCACCCTATATCTAGATACCCTTTCATAACTACAGTCTATAAACGCCACCATATATCTAGATAGTCTTTCATAACTACAGTCTACATACCATCATATATCTAGATAGCCTTTCATAACTACAGTCTATTAACGCCACCATATATCTAGATAGCCTTTCATAACTACAGTCTATAAACGCCACCATATATCTAGATAGTCTTTCATAACTACAGTCTATAAACGCAACCATATATCTAAATAGCCTTTCATAACTACAGTCTATAAACGCCACCATATATCTAGATAGCCTTTCATAACTACAGTCTATAAACGCCACCATATATTTAGATAGCCTTTCATAAGTACAGTCTATAAACGTCACTGTATATCTAGATAGCCTTTTATGACTACAGTCTATAAACGCCACCATATATCTAGCTAGCCTTTCATAAATACAGTCTATAGACGTCATCTTATATCTAGATAGGCCTTCATAACTACTGTATATTAACGCCACCGTATATCTAGATACCCTTTCATAACTACATTATATAAACGCTACCGCATATCTAGATATCCTTTCATAACTGCAGTATATAAACGCCACCGTCCATCTAGCTAGCCTTTCATAAATACAGTCTATAGACGCCATCGTATATCTAGATAGGTCTTCATAATAACAGTATATTAACGCCACCGTATATCTAGATAGCCTTTCATAACTACAGTATATAAACCCCACCGTATATCTAGATAGCCTTTCATAACTACAGTATATAAATTCAACCGTATATCTAGATAGCCTTTCAAAACTACACTATATAATCGCCACCGTATATCTAGATAGTCTTTCATAACTACACTATATAAACGAAACCGTATATCTAGACAACCTTTCATAACTACAGTATATTAAACGCCCTCGTATATCTATATAACCTTTCATAACCAACTGGCAGTCAATGTGAAGTAGCTTGAGCCAAGCATGGAAATTGATGCCATGCTGCAATAACCTTTAGATTGTAACAGTTTTCCTTTAGTAAAAGGTCAAAACACTTGTAAGTAAATATTACTTGTAAATGTACAAGTCCACCAAGGGCAGATCTAAAAGGGGTCTCTGGAAGTGCTTCTGACTCACACTGTCCCTATTAACGTTTTCTAGTTTTTATTAAAATATTACAAAAGTATATAGAAAATTATTATTCGTTTTATTAATTACTTTCAAACCAAAGGCAATACCGGAGATAAATTCTTTACTCTCAGTGAGGATCGAACCCTAACCTCTTCTTCCTTGATCAGAGTGGTTAGCAAAGCTTAATTAGAGAGAAAGTTAAGCGAGTAAACGTAAATAAAACTATAGGTTCCTGGTATTAGGATTTAATATTTGTATTCGTATTTAAAACTCTCAACTAAGCGGTTGTTGTATGAAATTAGATCCATCTTAAAATCTGAACTTTTCCAATTCCGTTACTATTACCGTCAATTATACGTTATCGTAATGTATTTACTTCAATTACCGTTACTAGCTTTACACATTATGGTAGGAAAGTGTTTCAATTCCTTCTATTAGCCCACACGCTCCTTATATATCTTGAACAAATTTCCAATCGTTAATAAAATACGTTTTTGTTAATGCAATCAAGTACAGATACATTTCTTTCAACCCGTAGTGGCTGATAATTGAGATTAATAGTGTTTTAACATGTATTAGTTAGTTAAATTTTAAAAAGTTTACGTCTTGGTCGGATTTGAACTGAACGACTACATGTTTGAAATCCGGAACTTTGGCATTGAGTCAACTTTCCTATTGCTAGAATTCTATTACTTAAAGATCTATATCAAATTATAAGAGAAAGGTTCGTTGCAATAATGAAGCAATACAGGAAATGGATAGATTGAGCAATTACAGATCACCGTCAGCAAAATTAAATAGTAATAAACAAAAATAATAGTCCAACACGATATACTGTATATGTAGGAAATTGGAAAATTGCATGGAAATTCTGTTTCTATTTTGCCACCTAATATTAAGATTCAGTTATATATATATATATATATATATATATATATATATATATATATATATATATATATATATATATATATATATATATATATGTATGTATGTATGTAGAATATCAAATATGTTTTCCTGTTAGAATTATTTTTAAGATTAAATAATATACACTAATTACGGGAATAATTTATTGAATAATACACTCATAGTTTTTCGTTGACATTACCAACATCCTCAGAAATTACAATACTAAGAATGATCACTACTAATTATTCTTAGTATTGTAATTCCTGAGGATGTTGGTAATGTCAACCAACGAAAAGCTTTGAGTGTATTATTCAATAAATTATTCCCGTAATTAGTGTATATTATTTAAGCTTAAGAAAATATATATATGTTATATAACATATATATATATATATATATATATATATATATATATACATATATATATATATATATATATATATATATATATATATATATATATATATATATATTCCTGATGTTTAATATTCCTGATGATGTTGGTGCTCTTAGCCAACGAAAAGCTTTCAATTGTAAATTCAACTATAATTCTTGTATTTGTATTTTGACTTAGTTCTTTATATATATATATATACTGCTTATATATATACATATATATATGTATACATATATATATATATATATATATATATATATATATATATATATATATATATATATATATATATATATATGAAAATTCAATAATAATTCTTGTATTTGTATTTTGACTTAGTTCTTTATATATTTATATTTATATATATATATATATATATATATATATATAAATATTTATTTATTTATATATGTATATATATGTAAATGTATATATATATATATATATATGTATGTGTGTGTATATATATATATATATATATATATATATATATATATAATTTGTAGCTAAAATAAAATACAGTAAGTAAACTACTTAAAAGTAACTACATACTTTAAAAAGCAACTAAAATAGAAATTTTCTGTGTTAACCTCAGTAGGAATTGACTTTATAAAAATGTTATTAATATTACTTGTTTTTCTAACTAAGCGTACCTAATCGGATATTTTGAAGCTATATCCTTTATAGCTATATTGTAATACAATTAAATGAATTTTGAAAAATAACTGGTATTTTTCACTATTTAACCATGCTTAGAAACGTCAAACGAATTTTGAAAAAAACGTTTTTGTCAACATTTAAACATGATTAGCAACGCTCAAATAAATTCTGAAAAAAATTGTTTTTCTTCGAATTTTGAACATGCTTGGTAACGCCCAAATTATTTCTTAAAATTAACTTTATGTTTTCATTATTTGAACATGCTTGGCAACGCTCAAATAAATTTTTAATAAAATTGGTTTTTTGACAACATTTAAACATACTTAGCAAAGCACAAACAAAATTTGAACAAAAATTGTATTTATTCAACATTTGGTTATGCTTTGCAACGGACAAAATGAATTTTGAAAACAAATTGTTTTTTTCAATATTTGAAAATGCATAGCATCACCCAAATGAAATTTCAAAGAAAACGTTTTTCTTCAACATTTAAACATGGTTAACAAGGCCCAAAAAAATTTTGAAAAAACAAATTTTTCTTCAAGGTTTGAACATGAAAAAATACATTTATTTTTCAAATTTATTGAGATACAATGTAGAATATCAAGGTGCTCTCTTTAGTGAAAAGAACCTTGAAGTATTTAAAGTTTAGTAGTGTCTGCTTGTAGAAGTTTTTACTTTTTTTATTTTTCAGACTTCAGCGACAGGTTTTATTTTTTCTGTTTTCTGTTTTCCTGTTCTACACGGCTAAGTAAAGGTTTTATTTCAATATTATTTATGTGGGGATAACAGACAAATACCAAAAGCATTAATTAAAAATACATATTTGTAAAAAGAACTTAATAGTTAAGTAAATACGACAACTTTGTTTTAAACAATAAATGTATTAAAATTCTTAAATGAATTTAATCAAATTGTAATATATAGTTATTGCATGAAGAATGGTTTTTAATATTTATTTCTGCTGCTACTTTTTTAGTAAATATAATACATATTATAAATAATATTCGAGCTGGCCTGTGAGTGAAAGTTATAATGAAAGAATAAAAATATTAAAAATATTTTTTACTTTTGCTAAAACTTTATAGGTTATGTTTAATATATATTTATATATATATATATATATATATATATATATATATATATATATATAGATATATTTTAGTTAATTTCATTTGTGTATTTTCACTGAGGATGACGACAAATTAGTCGTTGAAACGCGTTTGAAATAAAAAATTGTATATTTGTGAGTTGTACCATATTTTTATTCTTTAATTATAATACATATTGTTCTTTTCTTAAATTTATCTCTTTTCGTATGTTACGTGTGGGATCATCTATCTGGAATAGTATTTAGAAGCACATGTCAGTACCGTGTCTCTCTGAACTCGTCCGTTGTTAGTATCGAGAGCATACTTGCTTAATACATGACAAGAAATGGTACTTAATCAATCAAGAGAATCTTCATATTAAAAACTTAAATTTTCTCTTCTTGAAAAACTTATTTAGACCGTGTAATAAAGTAGTATTTTGTTCAAAAAAAAAATGGACGTTTTATGTTTGTGTTTAAGACTAAAATGACACGTGTAACTAAAAACCTACATATTCCTATAGGCTATATTTTTTAAAGAAGTGAATGTAGATAGGTTCAAGGAAGGAACAGGAAACATGAGAGATGAGGGGAGATCGCCCTAAAGCAGACTTGCACTTTACAGGGGATGCAGATAGGTTCAAGGAAGGAACAGGAAACATGAGAGATGAGGGGAGATCGCCCTAAAGCAGACTTGCACTTTACAGGGGATGCAGATAGGTTCAAGGAAGGAACAGGAAACATGAGAGATGAGGGGAGCCTAAAGCAGACCTGCACTTTACAGGGGATGCAGATAGGTTCAAGGAAGGAACAGGAAACATGAGAGATGAGGGGAGATTGCCCTAAAGCAGACCTGCACTTTACAGGGGATGCAGATAGGTTCAAGGAAGGAACAGGAAACATGAGAGATGAGGGGAGATCGCCCTAAAGCAGACCTGCACTTTACAGAGGATGCAGATAGGTTCAAGGAAGGAACAGGAAACATGAGAGATGAGGGGAGATCGCCCTAAAGCAGACCTGCACTTTACAGGGGATGCAGATGAATATTATATGGCTCTAGAAAACGAATACATAAAGTTTTACATTTCATGCAAAGAAATATTTTACTAATAAGTACATAGATCTATTTTATAAATAATATTTTAGGCCTCTATACGTTAGTCTGTAAACAATACATCAAAACAAAATCAATACAGCTGTAGGTAAAAATTTAACATTAGAAAAAAATGTCAACAATATTAAAAAATTCCAAGATACAATAGGTTTTTACAATGGTTTACTGTATTATGCCCCCTTTCCTTTAAATAAATAAAAGAATTATTATTAATAATATTAGTTTGTATTTGAAATGATTTACAGAGGAGGTTTATATTTTAGCTTCTTTTCAGACACTTAATTACTCTTTTAAATTAATGTTTACAGCTATTTATTAAAATTAAAATTTGAAATATTTTCCAGATGTCTGGTGTTGTTTCTTAAATTTAATTCACTATCTTTAATTTTTGTATTTATGTCGAAAACAAATCGTTTATAATGTTTATTAAATCTATAGTAAAATCTATCTACCTATGATATTTATTTAAATCTATAACTATTTATCAAATAAATTTGTAATAGTCCTTCCATTTGCTTCATCGAATATTTCCAACACTAGGATACACCGTTATTTATTTAATACGATAAGACGTTTCAATTATCGCCGTACCAAACATAATTTAAAGTAACTGTATGAAGCAACTGTGGAGTAATGTTTATTTTTAAATAAATAAAACCTCTAAACCACAAATAACATTTATTTAAACCTTATGTACATTTCGATTGCTCAGAAATCATCTTCAGAGGTATTTAAAAAATACAACTCAATGATGATTTTTTAAATACCTCTGAAGATGATTGCTGAGCAATCGAAATGTACATAAGGTTTAAATAAATGTTATTTGTGGTTTAGAGGTTTTATTTATTTAAAAATAATTTAAAGTGAGTAAATTTATGAAAAGCTTACTAATACATAACGTTTTTCATAAATTTATTTATAACTTCAGCAAGCCTTTGATCTTAAAGTTCAAACAGGCATTGCTCATCATCGTTGACAACAAACCAAGGATTTTATAATTTTGTTTTTTTAAAATATTTCAAAAGATTTTATCACAGACAGTAAAATCACTCGTTTCTTAAAGATACTTGGATTAAATTTTTTATAATTTTAAAATGGCAGTGAAAAAAGGCCCATCTTTGAAACAAACTGAAACTATAAATTAGCGTGTATTAACGGTTACCTCATTAAATATGTTTGTTTAAAGTCTAGCTTAGTTATATTCTAGACTTTGTTTATGCTATGTATATAAATTATGTATAATCTCAGATAAACTAAATACCCGCTAAATAGTTTCTGTAAATCTCTAGCTACCGCAGGAACAGGCCTACCTGTGACAGCAGTATCAACTCACAATGACGTTTTTCAAGAATTATTTTTGAAATCGTTCTAGATTTACAAACAAAGAGAATAACCTCGCAAACATTTCTTCCTTTATAAATTGTCTTTAAATGGCGAACTCCAATTTAAAATTCCGCTAAAAGAAAATTATGGTAATTTTTTAAAAAAATACCTTACAGTAAATTTTTTTACCACCACAAAAATTTTGAATTCTAGAGACACGGCTAAGTGAAACTCGTTGAATAAAACATATGTCCACTCACGCACTCGCACCCACACGCACGTAACACTCGCTACTGACAAGACTCAAACTGAATGGCAATGTAGAAAGTATTGGCAGGTCCTACCAGTTTAACCTAGATATTGACCACCAGTCAATGCACTCCTGATGCAAATCTTCCACTCCACGTGATATATGCAGTCGATGTTGCACAAACAGGAACAAAAATACGTTTACGTGATCGCCTATTCTCATTATCATGATATCTGTTTTGTACTTTGGGGAGGGAGGTTTGTTACGGTTATCTAAAGCTAAAATGAATTTACTAAAACGTGCCTTCATCGTCTATGACTATCCGATAAACTTTAACTTCATATAAATAAATATTAAGTTGTGTGTGTGTGTGTGTGTGTGTGTGTGTGTGTGTGTGTGTGTGTGTGTGTGTGTGTGTGTGTGTGTGTGTGTGTGTGTGTGTGTGTGTGTGTGTGTGTGTGTGTGTGTGTGGTGTGTGGCGTGTGGTGTGTCCACGTGCGTGAGCAAATGCGTGTGCATGTGGCGTGTGCGTGCACGGGTGTGTGTGTGTGTGTGTGTGTGTGTGTGTGTGTGTGTGTGTGTGTGTGTGTGTGTGTGTGAGTGTGTGTGTGTGTGTGTGTGTGTGTGTGTGTGTGTGTGTGTGTGTGTGTGTGTGTGTGTGTGTGTGTGTGTGTGTGTGTGTGTGTGTGTGTGTGTGTGTGTGTGTGTGTGTGTGGTGTGTGGCGTGTGGTGTGTCCACGTGCGTGAGCAAATGCGTGTGCATGTGGCGTGTGCGTGCACGGGTGTGTGTGTGTGTGTGTGTGTGTGGGTGTGTGTGTGTGAGTGTGTGTGTGGGGGGGGCTTGATTTTTTTTCTTCATAATAACCTTTAAAACGTAATGATAAAAATACCGTATGCGCCATAATAAACAGTACTGAAACTGAATTAGCTGTAGTTCCCTACTATCAGATTTAGTAATTCTTGGTGGTTTTATAGGAGACTTCAGATGATATTGTTGTGACCAAAACCTGCCTTTTCGCTCACAATGGTTCAGCAAGATTGCGCAAACAGCTACAGTGCCTTGGATAACATTACTTGCCATCAATAAACTTATAGCAATTGCCGCATCTCACTTAGAGCAAACTTTCCTTACCCAGCCCACTCCCCAAATCTTTCACTACCTGACGCCTAAGTCTGGGAAATGATGAAGGAGACGATTATGACCCACCTAACACCACCGTCCAACTACAGGAAAAAAATAGCGATCTATTAACGAGCATAAAACAACTCCTCTTCCCTAAAAGGATACAATTTTTTTTTTTTAACTGTACTAATGTTACCTTAGATTGAACAGAGATCGTATAAAACATGTTTATACAAGGGTCTAACTGATTTAACTTCTTTTTACTTGTATGTGTTTGTAAAACTATGTAAATGTAGAGTGATATAAAATAATCGTACAACTGTTTATTTTGGCGTATACTGTATTTCCTCTTCTGGCTGATCTCCCTACAGGAGGTTGGGAGTCAGAAAACACACTGCCTACAAAAACCTCCTTAGATGCCCTCCTGTACTAGTCCCTTAGATCCTTCCACCGACATTTCCTCTCTTGTTCTCCTCTTTCTCAAGTTCATATTTAGCATCTCACAATATGAGCGAAAGTTTTTAACTTTTTTAGAATTTTTCAATTATATTGGAAACATTAATACGTGTACTTGACTCGTTTCGAATTGTTATCAGCAAAACCATAATTATTTTTATGTTTTTAAAAACAGTAACATATTCTGTGAGAAATATAAAGTATTTCTGTTCTTAGTTTTGTACATTACAAACTAAGCCTATTCTTTGGTTGAAAATGAAAGTATGTGGACCTGGTATACATTCCTACTCTCGACCTTATGTGGTTATTTCCCGGTTAGGTACAGTCACGGCAAAATGTGCTGGTTTGCAAGAGTTCTCTTTCTATTGAAAATCTGTGTGGTCCTAAATTCAATGATCGTAGATGATAGAAAATCAATGGTCGTAGATGAAATTTTCATCATTTGTTTGCATAAACGAATCTGATTTTAAAGTAAAAACATAACGTAACAAGCTTTAATGTTATCTAGAAGAAAACATCTAAGACTTAAGGTCACCTAAGATAAATGATCACTTAATCTACAATAGGTAACTTAAGTTACTGTTAAGAGGAATAAATTATGACAAGAAATCAAACAAAATAATATGTTCGAAAGCAATATAGTCATCTAGAAGTAACATTTTTTATTTTTTGAATTCTTTTCTAAATTTTAAAGGTTTATAAAATTCTTTTTCATAAAGTGATAAATCAGACAGCTATTTAGAATAATTAGATTCTACTAGTTCTCTCTCCATATATGTATCTTGTTCAAGTTTTCAATCGGTAATAAAATAATTTTTATTCATCAACTAAAGTTCAAATACTTTTTTAAACTTATAGTGAATGACACTTGATGTTAAGACAGTTATTTTCAAATAGTATTTCATTAATTCAATTTAATCAACTAATTTTAGTGTTATATGGGAGAAAAACTTTTAACAAAAGGAGTAAGATATGCAATATAGTTATTTTGTCCATTTCGCTTAAAATGATAACATATGATTTCATAAAACAGCAGATTTTATTTTATAGGTAATGTGGTAGAACAGCTGTTTTAACGCAAAAGTTATGTTACTTTATTTATATTATCTTGTAATAATTTAATAATTAAAAGTAACTCAAACAAAATTTGTCTTTATAGATTTAAGTAGGAATTGGCTTTACATTTTTTTATATTACTTGTTATTAAATCTATCTATTTCTAGTTAGTATTTATAAAAGATATTTTCTCGTTTTTATCATTCTGTTTTTATTCTTGTTTTTATTTCTATTGTAAGTTAACACGTTATAAACATTTCGATCTCATGTTTGCAAAAAATATTTCGCCAAAGTAATTATTAACTGGTTTTTTATCTGCCTCTTCTGCTGAAAATGTATAAAATCAATTTTACTCATAATCTACTCAATTGCTATGTTGATTCGAACAGTAAGAGTTTAAAAACTCTAAAATTGATTAGCAGGTCAAGTTTTTCACATTATTTACTTGAAAAAAAAAATGATATAGAAGTCTGACAAATGTAAGCTTTAACAGAAAATTGTGAGAAACATTTCGTTTATATCTGAGTAATTTTTCTTTATCAAATATATTTCAAAAAATCTATTTTGTCAGTAGGCTGTTCACTGTAGTGAATTTTTAGAGGATCAAAACATAAATTATATCAAAACTATTTTTTAAAGTTACAATTACATATGTTAGAAAATAAGGAAAATATTTAGACAATTTCAAAATCGTATCATATTAAAATTGTATTTTGTATGCATTTAAATTTTGTCCCCCTATTGTTCTCTAACCTTACCAAACCTATCAAGCCTAATGTTCTGTTTGTATGTCTATTTTTCTACATATCTAACAGACAAACATATGTCTACAATGTTTAAACTAAATATTTAAACTACAAATTTTAAACGCTTAAACTTGCTTTCGATTTTAAATTTTTTTCCCAACATTGACGGTTTAAAGAATTTTTGTCAAAACAAATTTTCACATAATGTTCTACTTCGTAATTTGGTAAAAGAGCGAAATTAAAGTGCCGGGAATGTCTTCTTAATAATGCAAATAAATAAGACAATAGTTTAGGGTACGAACTTGTAGACACTTCTATCTGTCTAATTGCCGAACCGACTCGATCTCAGAAAGGGCGAAAGGGTATCGTTGACCGTTATCGGTAAAC
>JBAIZL010000001.1:115982849-115992849 GCA_036971475.1 Prosapia bicincta | reverse complement strand
GTGTTTTTCTTTGAATGAGGTTATGTTGAAATGGTGAGAGTAAATGTTACAAGAAAATACTGTTTTATGATTTTCGACCATTACAAACATTTTCTTAGGCTTTAAAATGGCATTTCTAGTAAAATTTTTAAAAATGAAAAACTAATTTAGGCCATCTCTACTTTAAAAGTTCTTATTTACATCAACACATTTTATTTCTCCCTTGTATTTTAAAATTTTTTAAATTGAAAAACGTTTTCCCAAATTAACAATTGTACATATATCTAAATATATATATATATATATATATATATATATATATATATATATATATATATATAGGTTGTGTGTATATATAAATATAAATATATATATATATATATATATATATATATATATATATACATATAAAAACTACGAATTCTTGTACTGTATTTGAATAACCTTAGTTGTTTTGGATTACTATACAAGAAAACATATTTTGTATATATATATATATATATATATATATATATATATATATATATATATATATATATATAAATGTACAACAAAATTTATATATATATATATATATATATATATATATATATACATAACAACTAAGAATTCTTGTACTGTATTTGAATAACCTTAGTTGTTTTGGATTACTATACAAGAAAACATATTTTTTATATATATATATATATATATATATATATATATATATATATAAATGTACAACAAAAAAAAAATATATATATATACATAACAACTACGAATTCTTGTACTGTATTTGAATAACCTTAGTTGTTTTGGATTACTATACAAGAAAACATATTTTGTATATATATATATATATATATATATATATATATATATATATATATAAATGTACAACAACAAAAAAATATATATATATATATAACAACTAAGAATTCTTGTACTGTATTTGAATAACCTTAGTTGTTTTGGATTACTATACAAGAAAACATATTTTGTATATATATATATATATATATATATAAATGTACAACAACAAAAAAATATATATATATATACATAACAACTAAGAATTCTTGTACTGTATTTGAATAACCTTAGTTGTTTTGGATTACTATACAAGAAAACATATTTTGTATATATATATATATATATATATATATATATATATATATATATAAATGTACAACAAAAAAAAAAAAATATATATATATATATATACATAACAACTAAGAATTCTTGTACTGTATTTGAATAACCTTAGTTGTTTTGGATTACTATACAAGAAAACATATTTTGTATATATATATATATATATATATATAAATGTACAAAAAAACAAATATATATATATATATATATATATATATATATATATATATATATATAATAAAATAATAATTCAATAATAAATCAATTTTAGTTAGGGCCTATTTTAAAATTATCATTTGTCTCAAAGATATGTTAAATATAAATATACGCTCCTGGTGAAATCGAAACCACTATCATAAAACAAAAGACAAACAATGATAAACCTTGAGCCCTACAAAAATAGCGGCTACTTTCCTGTCACAGTGTAATTCTGTCTCAATAACCGATCGATTGTCTGACATTCGGACGGATTTGATGTATCGTGTCTGTGTGGTGCTAGAAACATTGCAATGTTGACAGTTATGAATTTAAAAAGCATCAGGGAAAATCTAGAATACATTTAGCCCAAGATGGATTTGTTTACTTTTCCAAGGATAAAAACATTAATAACTGGCAGCCTTCTGTATCATGACAAATCTTGTTGTGCACTATGTCATCGGTCGTCCGACATTTTTCACAGCATATTAAAATCATATCGTCTGATGTTTACAGTCAATTATTTACAGTCAAGAAATATTTTGGTTAAGTAATTACATAATCTCCTTTTTAATTTTTTGTTACAAACTTTAAAACGCAATTTGAGCACATTTAGATGCAGATATTGAATGTTGCTAAAATAAAGCTAGAAAACCGGAATAAAATTAAAGACATAAGAGCTGACGAAACGAAACCTGAATATTAAATTTGAAAATAAAGAACTTTAGACTAAACAATATAACAAAACAAGGAATGCTCTTAGAAGAATTGTAAGATGTTGAAGAGAACTGTTACTAGAGCGTACACATTCAGGAAGGGAGGAACGGTTCCAGGATCTACACGGCAGACTGAGAAAAGAGACAGCTGACTTTGCGCTACTTGTAACATTATAGAGATCAACCAGAACCAAGCCTAGATGGTTCGTTTAGTGCAGTGTCTGATGATGGATACACCCGTGTTTTGGAAGGACCTGGGTACAATAAACAAAGTAACAAAACAAACGCACTGGATTCGCGCAAAGTGTTGGGTAAAAATTGGAAGTAGCGATCTGTAGGGAGAAAGAATGAGATAAACTAACACTTTAGATAAGCCACGTGTTAAAAAGGATGAGGCACGTCAGGTGTTAGAATGATGGGTCCAGAGTCGTCGGTGACGATTTTGCGGAGTGGGCAATGGAGAGAAGTTTTGTTTCTGCTTATTATGTCACTTGAGGAAGTACATTCTGTTAAAATGGACAAACACTATTTTTTAATTTTATTTAGGCAACTTTTACAATATTCAAAGACCTTGTTTCTAATTTACTTTTTCAAAATTCGACCTAATCCATCACAGCACGTTGTGAATTAGAAACACAGCGGTACTCATATTGCATACTCGGCCCCTGTTGCCGTCCAATAATTTTTCGATTAAATTATTAACTTTTTATAATCTCAAAAAACGTAGTTCTGATAATTAAAAATATAAGTTTTTTAAAAGACAGTAGAAAATATCATTTTGAAAACAGGGAATATTCTGCCTTATATTGCATTTTTATGTGCTTAACTACATCCTACAGAACCTAACAATAATATCCTATCCCTTCAAAGCCCATAATATTCAACTTAGTAATCGGGAAATAATTTGAATAATTTCGATTTAAACTAAATAGTCGATTTTTTATTCTTAATCAAGAAAAGAATATTTTTAAAGAATGGTAGCTGAAATTCTAAGTATATTCATCTTCACTTCTGTTAGGAATGTTTGTATTACTTGAGTATATGTTTCTGTCTTTCACGACATTATAATAATTTCATGTTGACACGCTTCGTTTTTACTTCATTTTTAAAACTTACTGCTTTTTCTTACAATATTTTCCTCTGTTGACACGTTTCGGAATGACTGCATTTTCAAAACCTAAATCGTACTCATCTGCCTTTCCATACTTTACAATATTTCCCTCTGTTGACGCGTTTCGGAATAACTAAATTATCAAAACTTAAATCTTACTTACTGGCTTTCCTTACAATACTGTCCTATGTTGACGCGTTTCGGAATGACTGCATTTTCAAAACCTAAATCGTACTTACTGCCTTTTCTTACAATATTTTCCTCTGTTGACACGTTTCGGAATGACTGCATTTTCAAAACCTAAATCGTACTCATCTGCCTTTCCATACTTTACAATATTTCCCTCTGTTGACGCGTTTCGGAATAACTAAATTATCAAAACTTAAATCTTACTTACTGGCTTTCCTTACAATACTGTCCTGTGTTGACGCGTTTCGGAATGACTGCATTTTCAAAACCTAAATCGTACTTACTGCCTTTTCTTACAATATTTTCCTCTGTTGACACGTTTAGGAATGACTGCATTTTCAAAACCTAAATCGTACTTACTGCCTTTTCTTACAATATTTCCCTCTGTTGATGCGTTTCGGAATGACTGCATTTTCAAAACCTAAATCGTACTTACTGCCTTTTCTTACAATATTTTCCTCTGTTGACACGTTTCGGAATGACTGCATTTTTAAAACCTAAATCGTACTTACTGCCTTTTCTTACAATATTTTCCTCTGTTGACACGTTTCGGAATGACTGCATTTTCAAATCCTAAATCGTACTCATCTGCCTTTCCATACCTTACAATATTTCCCTCTGTTGACGCGTTTCGGAATGACTGCATTTTCAAAACCTAAATCGTACTTACTGCCTTTTCTTACAATATTTTCCTCTGTTGACACGTTTCGGAATGACTGCATTTTCAAAACCTAAATCGTACTTACTGCCTTTTCTTACAATATTTTCCTCTGTTGACACGTTTCGGAATGACTGCATTTTCAAAACCTAAATCGTACTCATCTGCCTTTCCATACCTTACAATATTTCCCTCTGTAGACACGTTTCGGAATGACTGCATTTTCAAAACCTAAATCGTACTTACTGCCTTTTCTTACAATATTTTCCTCTGTTGACACGTTTCGGAATGACTGCATTTTCAAAACCTAAATCGTACTCATCTGCCTTTCCATACTTTACAATATTTCCCTCTGTTGACGCGTTTCGGAATAACTAAATTATCAAAACTTAAATCTTACTTACTGGCTTTCCTTACAATACTGTCCTGTGTTGACGCGTTTCGGAATGACTGCATTTTCAAAACCTAAATCGTACTTACTGCCTTTTCTTACAATATTTTCCTCTGTTGACACGTTTAGGAATGACTGCATTTTCAAAACCTAAATCGTACTTACTGCCTTTTCTTACAATATTTCCCTCTGTTGATGCGTTTCGGAATGACTGCATTTTCAAAACCTAAATCGTACTTACTGCCTTTTCTTACAATATTTTCCTCTGTTGACACGTTTCGGAATGACTGCATTTTCAAAACCTAAATCGTACTTACTGCCTTTTCTTACAATATTTTCCTCTGTTGACACGTTTCGGAATGACTGCATTTTCAAATCCTAAATCGTACTCATCTGCCTTTCCATACCTTACAATATTTCCCTCTGTTGACACGTTTCGGAATGACTGCATTTTCAAAACCTAAATCGTACTTACTGCCTTTTCTTACAATATTTTCCTCTGTTGACACGTTTCGGAATGACTGCATTTTCAAAACCTAAATCGTACTTACTGCCTTTTCTTACAATATTTCCCTCTGTTGACGCGTTTCGGAATAACTAAATTATCAAAACTTAAATCTTACTTACTGGCTTTCCTTACAATACTGTCCTGTGTTGACGCGTTTCGGAATGACTGCATTTTCAAAACCTAAATCGTACTTACTGCCTTTTCTTACAATATTTTCCTCTGTTGACACGTTTAGGAATGACTGCATTTTCAAAACCTAAATCGTACTTACTGCCTTTTCTTACAATATTTCCCTCTGTTGACGCGTTTCGGAATGACTGCATTTTCAAAACCTAAATCGTACTTACTGCCTTTTCTTACAATATTTTCCTCTGTTGACACGTTTCGGAATGACTGCATTTTCAAAACCTAAATCGTACTTACTGCCTTTTCTTACAATATTTTCCTCTGTTGACACGTTTCGGAATGACTGCATTTTCAAAACCTAAATCGTACTCATCTGCCTTTCCATACCTTACAATATTTCCCTCTGTTGACACGTTTAGGAATGACTGCATTTTCAAAACCTAAATCGTACTTACTGCTTTTTCTTACAATATTTTCCTCTGTTGACACGTTTCGGAATGACTGCATTTTCAAAACCTAAATCGTACTCATCTGCCTTTCCATACTTTACAATATTTCCCTCTGTTGACGCGTTTCGGAATAACTAAATTATCAAAACTTAAATCTTACTTACTGGCTTTCCTTACAATACTGTCCTGTGTTGACGCGTTTCGGAATGACTGCATTTTCAAAACCTAAATCGTACTTACTGCCTTTTCTTACAATATTTTCCTCTGTTGACACGTTTAGGAATGACTGCATTTTCAAAACCTAAATCGTACTTACTGCCTTTTCTTACAATATTTCCCTCTGTTGACGCGTTTCGGAATGACTGCATTTTCAAAACCTAAATCGTACTTACTGCCTTTTCTTACAATATTTCCCTCTGTTGACGCGTTTCGGAATGACTGCATTTTCAAAACCTAAATCGTACTTACTGCCTTTTCTTACAATATTTCCCTCTGTTGACGCGTTTCGGAATGACTGCATTTTCAAAACCTAAATCGTACTTACTGCCTTTTCTTACAATATTTCCCTCTGTTGACGCGTTTCGGAATGACTGCATTTTCAAAACCTAAATCGTACTTACTGCCTTTTCATTTCCCTCTGTTGACGCGTTTCGGAATGACTGCATTTTCAAAACCTAAATCGTACTTACTGCCTTTTCTTACAATATTTCCCTCTGTTGACGCGTTTCGGAATGACTGCATTTTCAAAACCTAAATCGTACTTACTGCCTTTTCTTACAATATTTCCCTCTGTTGACGCGTTTCGGAATGACTGCATTTTCAAAACCTAAATCGTACTTACTGCCTTTTCTTACAATATTTCCCTCTGTTGACGCGTTTCGGAATGACTGCATTTTCAAAACCTAAATCGTACTTACTGCCTTTTCTTACAATATTTCCCTCTGTTGACGCGTTTCGGAATGACTGCATTTTCAAAACCTAAATCGTACTTACTGCCTTTTCTTACAATATTTCCCTCTGTTGACGCGTTTCGGAATGACTGCATTTTCAAAACCTAAATCGTACTTACTGCCTTTTCATTTCCCTCTGTTGACGCGTTTCGGAATGACTGCATTTTCAAAACCTAAATCGTACTTACTGCCTTTTCTTACAATATTTTCCTCTGTTGACACGTTTCGGAATGACTGCATTTTCAAAACCTAAATGGTACTCATCTACCTTTCCTAAACTTACAATATTTTCTTTTGCTGACACACTACGGAATGACTCCATTATCAACACTTAAATCGTACTTACTGGCTTTCCTTACAATATTTTCCTCTGTTGACGCGTTTCGGAATAACTCCATTTCAAGTATGATTTCAGTTTTCAAAATTGAGGTCATTCCGAAAAGCATCTACAGTGGAAAATATTGTAAGGTTACGAAAGGCAGAAAATGTACTTGAATATATATTGTTAGAGTTGTTTGGTTTTGTGCGATATTTACTTGAATTCACTCAGTTCGTTTGTTAATAAAATTGATAAAAAAACACGTTTTTAGTAAAGCAGTTTTCAAAATAAAAACCCTTGTTTAACGTTATTTTGTGTATCGTGAAGAGCCAAACCCCTCTTGTTTGAGAGAACACGATATTCATGAGAGATAAGTACTTAAAGTTTTTAAGGGTCAATGAGGTTTAAACTAACACAGACTATTCCCTTATTGTCTCAGAGAATGTATAAGTGTATCACATTGTAGAAAAAGTTAAATTTGGTAAATAAATTACATGTGTTTCGAATAAGCGTTGTCGGCGAAAGGTTTTGTCTAGAGCATCCCGAAGGCTTTTCATTCAAAACTTGCACGTTCATTTAGCGTAACTGTTGTGTAATTCGTTGTGTAGTTACTGGACATAAAACTTGATATCAATGTGGTGCTTATGTAATCCACCTTATTTTTATGGTTGGGATTCAACTAATCTCTTTATGTTACAGTTGAATTTTAAACTGAGGATCGAAGCCTGGATTACTTATTCTATGGGTTAACCAGAGACCTATAAGCACCCGTCCTCTCCCTTGATAACCACCTCGAGGATCGTTACAATGAGCGTCAACGTTCAACTGCTCACTTCGGAATAAGAACGTTGCGCATTTTTAGCAATCTAAATTTAGAACTTCCACCTATATTCGAACGATCATCATGCTACATCCCTCCATGGGTAATACGAATGCCAAAATTTGACTTCTCATTGTCCAGGTACCTAAAACACAATACTCCTGACGTTATTTATCGTCAGGAGTTTTTGCAGATCCAACTAACTCACCAACATACTGTGACTATATTCACAGACGGTTCAAAATTGGACAATGGGATAGCTTGAGCATTTTATATGGAAGGACAAACCTTCATTTATGGATTACCCTAAGCCTGTAGCGTTTTTACTGCAGAACTTTATGCAATTTTCCAAGCTTTAAGATCAATTCCGTCTGCAACATCTAAATATCTTGTATGTTCCGATTCCAAAAGTGCTCTCCAGGCTATTCAGGAAAAGTACACTAAGAACCCATTAGTTGGAGACATCTTGTGCTCAATACACAGGCTCCAATTACGGGGTATCGAGGTGTCATTTCTCTGGGTGCCTGGTCACTGCGGAATTTTTATAAACGCTAAAGCAGATGAAGCTGCAAAATTAGCTACAAGTATGGTACCATCGACACAACGTGTGATGGCATCAGATTTTGTATGCAATGTTAAAACTATACTATTCTCTGTTTAGAATGAAGAATGGCAAAAGGTAAATAGAAACAAGCTGATGGACATCAAAAATACCGTCCGACCATGGAGGAAATCTGTTCGTTCGAAACGTAGGGAGGAAGTGGTGGTTACTCGACTTCGCATCGGCCACTCTTTGTTAACGCATGGATGGTTGATGCGACATGAGGATCCACCACTATGTCCGTTTTGTAGAAGCAATATTACAATCAAGCATATCCTGCTTGATTGTGATGAGTTGAGCGATTTATGTATACGTTACGATCTTCGAGGTAGTTTAAAGGTGGTTTTAAGGGACGATGTCACGGCTATCGACCGTGTCATCGCTTTCTTACGCCACCTGAATCTATTTAATAATATTTAAATTATGTATAATTTTAGTTTCTTTAGTTTTAGTTACAATTAGTATTAAACAATGTTATTTTGAAACAATTATTTAAAATAAAACTTTAGTTAGGCGATGATAACCTTGATAGGTTTTACGCCTGGAAAAAAAACAAAAAAAGAATTTTAAACTGAAAAATCGTGAATCACTCAAGATCTACTTCACCATAACGATGTCTGAAGTAAGGGTAAAATGTGTAAGGGTTTCTGTGTTGTTTTATGTCAGGCTTGATTCAGAGATCGTTTACACATAATGTAATATGTATAACAAATACATATAAGGGGGAACTCTGGACCTAACCTAAAAACTCGTGCATCTTCATCGACACGATATGGATTTCTTTCATTACCACTGATCCAGTTCCTACTGTCACTGGGAAACAGGTTTGCGAACCTATAATCTTTATAAAACTGCGGAATGTGAAAGTTTGATAATTTAAGTGTGAATGGCTGTTTAATTGGCTGTATCATTTTCCGGGGCCATGTTAACTTTTTGCAAAGTGAGAGTCACGGCAAGTAAAACAGAAGAAGTATTTGAAACATTGGGCAAAATTTATCTGCGCATCTAAGCCAACGTAAACGTCACAAACCAGTGTTGTAAACAGATGTTACGTCAGTTCGGGAAACTGTCACACGTTTAAAAGTTTAATATCCGCTTACTGTGCGATTTATGAGTTTATCCATGAAAATAATGATAACAGCTTGTAAATAATACCCATTCAGATTTATTTATGTTACCGTTGTCAAACTAAATTTGTTAAATATATGGACTAGCATACAGTCATTGACCTTTTAGCCAAGGAGAAATTATTTCAATGAGTTCTTTTCACAGACTGTGTAGCTTCCTACAGTCTTACTGATTACTGTAGCTCTTCCAAAAAGTTGTTTTGTAAGCATTTTTAAAATCAGTTTTAAATTTCAATTTCTTTCTTCTGCTATTATAAGTAACGTACTATTAGGCTATTTCTAAGTGTATAAACGTTCTTATATTCTTATAAATAATATTCGAGCTGGCTTGTGAGTGGAGGTTATAAACGCAAGAAAATAAAATAGGCTACAACTCACAATTATAAAAACTTTAATATCAGGCGCATTTCAATGACATTATGTAATCATCTTCAAGGATGCTACACAATCGAAACTTGATTTAAAAAATTGAACATTACCTATAATAACCTATATAGGTTACCCATATAATAACCTTTATGTAGCATTAGAGGTTATGTTCAATTTTTTTAAATAGGTAACGATTGTGTAGCATCACTGAAGATGATGACATAATGTCATTGAAACGCGTCTGATATTAAAGTTTTTAAAATTGTGACTTGTAGCCTATTTATTTCTTGTGTTTTTATAAGCGTTTAAAAAAGGAAGAATGAGTTGAAACAAAAACAGTTTTGGAAACTTTAGGATG
>JBAIZL010000001.1:115820349-115977849 GCA_036971475.1 Prosapia bicincta | reverse complement strand
CGACTTTAATTTTATTTAAAAATAATGTTTCCGTCTTTGTATAACACATTTTTTCGATTCCTACAATTAGTTCACACTCTCCTTATATAAATCTTATTCAAATTTTCAATCGTTAGTAAAATAATCTTTATTCATCCACTCAAGTTCAAATACATTTGTTTAAACTTGTAATAAATGACACTTAATGTTAATACAGTTTTTTTTAATATTACTTCATTAATTAAATTTGATAATGAATTAAATTTAGTTTTATATGGGAGGTGAACGTTTTACAAAAGGGGCAATGTATGCAACTTAGTTATTTCATTCTCATTTGGCTTAAAATAAGTGATAACATATGATTTCATAAAACAGCTGATTTTATGTTATAGGTTATGTGGTCGAACAGCTCTTTTAACGCATAGGTTAAGTTACTCATTTATATAATTGTAATTATTTAATAAAAAGAAACTAAAATAAATTGTTTCTTTGTTGACCTATGTAGGAATTGACTTAATTTGTTTTAAATTGATTACTCACTTTTCATTTATCATTGTCCGTAAAATATTCACAGAGTAAACAAATAGACAAAAACATGGCTACTACATCCCCATTAAAAAAATTATTAAAAATTCTGTAGAAAAAAAAGAACACCCAAGAACTATATAAATGGGACAAAAATACAGCTACGATACACAATGGTTCCCTACTGAGTTTTCTGAATAGACAAAGCCTTATACAGGATATGAGTTTATAAATAATACATTTTCAAACATTTGCTCAGTGCTGAAGATACTAAGGGTGTATATAGGTGTGTATATTAGGGAAGTAATATAAAATGCAATTTTACACTATAATACGCACATATTTCCTGGTAATGGTAATTATTTTGTAAATATAAAAAACTATAAAATAAATACTAAAAATCCAAAAATCAGATTATAAAAAGGTTTTTGTTGCTTCCAAAACCTTGAAATCCTTTCATAATAGCAGTAAAAATAAACTCCTTAATGCCAGAATTCATATTATAATACTAAATTATTATTTATTTTAGTTTTATTTTGTAAGCATTTCGAAGAACTTCTTTAATTTTTACTTAGTGATTATCTGTCTTCAATCATGAGTAAACAGATTGAAACATTAATGCTGAGGAAATGACGTATTTTCTTTAGACAACTCCTTGGGCGTTGATAACAGCTCTAGCGAGCTTTACTCTGTTGCCGTAAAGGTTCACTTCCGAACATAAAGCTCCGATTCTGAATAAGTCAACAACGTTGGCCGAACTGGTGAGAATGTTTGCTGGCGTTGTTTCTGTAAGTCAGTTTCGGTAGGTTTTCCGCCCTCCCTATCGCTATTCATTCCCCTGGAATAACCAGTTCTTAGTCTATCGTTTTTGTTGACTCGATTCTCATTGATGTTTTAGAGCTCTTATTTCATTAGAATGTTTAAATTTAGCAAAGGTATTTGCGTCCAGAGTGAAGTTCACGATAGTGTCATTGTTAACACGTCTAGCGTCCTTTGCCAGCTTAAATGCACACTCATTGGCAGTCTACTTGTGTACTCCGGGGGGAACCAGTAACGCTTAGAGAGTTCGTCCCCAAGTGACAGATCGGAGAATCGCTCTTAGGTTTATCGTATTGGCAGTAGAAGAGAAATAGACAGGTGGAGGTCCAACATTCAAGACAATGGTAATACTTTCTGTGATGGATCTGAATTTAGAATCTCCGTTTAGTGGGAACACTTTATCTCAGCTGTTTGAGTAAAGTTAAACACTTAACCAGGTATTGAGTGGCGTTATTGTGTAGTTGACATGACTACAGTAATTGTAAATAGAAAAGTATGAAACCATGGTTCAACACACCAGGAAGAATAGGCGGCGAGATATTTAAAGAAGTGAGCACAGCACATTATTATGTGTATGTACGAACCGGTTCCACGTTTACATTTCGAAGGCCTAACTAACAGGCTCAAAGTAAATTTTCGTAGAATCGTTCTATCATTAGGTCTCGTAAACACATTATTAAAAAAGTAATTGGTTAAACCTATATTCCATTGAAGACTAGGACATTTTTTATATTTAGGAAAAATATTTTATATATCTTTCTTAATCAAATTTAAACTTTGTATTGATGTATTTTATTAATTGTAGTATATATATATATATATATATATATATATATGCATATATACCACTGTAATTATACAACTATTCTTTAGCTTTTGAGGTTATGTTAACACAAATAAAATTACACACAACTCACAAATTAATCATTATTAACTCAGACGCGTTTCAATGACTGAGTCATCATTAACAGTGAGTGTAGCTTCTACACTCACTTGTAAGTAAATAGTTTGTAGTAACAACAACCACTGATGATAATACTTTGTCATTGAAATGCGTTTGAGCTAATAAATGATCAATTTGTGAGTGTACGTCTTTTATTTGTATTACCACTGCAGTTGCTTGTCCTCTATTGCCTCTAAGATAATCACCTCTCCTCCCTTAAAAGATTTAAAATACCAGCATATATTATTGTATCCATAAGTGTGGTCTTAAGAAGCGAAATAACTTAATTTTTTAACCAAATCCACAATTCATCATTAAAAAATGAATTTAACGATAAAAGTTGTGGATTTTATTTACTAAATTTTAATGATTCTTAATGTTCAATAAAGTGTTACAGCTGACACATTTTCCTGTAACAAAACATTTCCCAATAATATTTTAATAATGCTTTTTTTGGAGTATATTAAAACTAATATTTCTACAAGCCCTGAAAAAGTTAACTAAACGTCAAATAAGACCCTGGAATAAAAACAGAAAATACAAGGTTTAATGTAAGACAGAGAATATATAGATTGAACTTAAGACCAATAGCGTTTTAAAGGTATTCATGTACTTTGTATAATTTATACTACATTCAGGTACTTTAGTTAATTACATAAAAAATTAAATTAAAAATCAGCGTAGTTGGAAGTAAAGAAGTATCTAAAGAGCTGGATTAATAATTAGTTATTAATTGAGAATAATTAAAATCGTTTAAACGTTACCACTTTCGACCAGTTATCTGGTGTAAAATACAATAACATGAATATTAACGGCTTTTTAACCTCAGGTGAGAACCGGAAATCTAAATATAACAGATCGTAATTTTTTATAGGTCTAGTAAAGGCAAAATGCTGTTAATTGTGATTAGGGGTGGATAAATGAATATAACCTATTACTGGAAGATGCGCGTATCCATTGTCCCATAAATATTTAGGCAGGGGTGTATCTAGAATTACATCCTGGGGAGACAGAAGTGTTCATTATTTACGGGGCTCGGCCCTTGTGCCCCTCTTTAGATCATATAAAGGGACATGGTAGAACATGACATGATCTAATGTCTCGTTAAAGTTTTTACATAAACTCATAGGGAGTGACAAAGACATTTTTCACCTGATATCAAGGGCGCGAGATATCTAGAGTATATGACAGAGTAACTGAAAATTTATTTTAGAAGAAGAGATAAAATAAGAAACGGTTTATTGCACACATGACTAATTAATGTCAATACAAAAGATATTGTGTAAGCTTTATGAATGAATCAGCTTTTCAGTACAAAGCGCCATTATGTATATATATATTTTTTTTTATTTAAACATGTCAATGAGCACAGGTGTGTTTAGTTTGTATTATCTATTATCAGACGTAGCAGCTTTGTCTCACGTTATTCGAATTTTTCTGCTAATATCTTTAATTCGTTCCGAGATTTCCTTTATCCGTTAATGTATATTACGTTTTTAACCTATTGTAGCCATATTCTGATATATTTCAAATTAATTTTTTTCCACAAAAGTCGTTTAACCCATAAATTAATTAGAGGTCTGATTAATCTTTCTTGGCTAATCTGTGCTATTTGTTGTTGGTAATAATCCTCCTCTTTCGAAACGTTATAACAGTTCCTGGATTTTTAGATATTTTAAAAAAATAATATAGACATATATTTAAAAAGACATTTTAGATAAATCAGTAGCATATGCCTTAGCCTGTGTGTATCTGTGTGTGTGCATGCCCGTGAGAATATGTCTGTCTGTCTGTCTGTCTCTCTCTCTCTCTCTCTCTCTCTCTCTCTCACACACACACACACACACACACACACACACACACACGTTCGTAGGTGCGTGCATGCGTGCGTGTGCGTGCATGCGTGCGTGTGCGTGTGTGTGTGTGTGTTTGTGTGTGTGTGTGTGTGTGTGTGTGTGTTTGTGTGTGTGTGTGTGTGTGTGTGTGTGTGTGTGTGTGTGTGTGTGTGTGTGTGTGTGTGTGTGTGTGTGTGTGTGTGTGTGTGTGTGTGTGTGTGTGTGTGTGTGTGTGTGTGTGTGTGTGTGTGTGTGTGTGTGTGTGTGTGTGTTTGGGATAGATTGAAAGGACCCTCCTAGAAGTGTAGAGGATAGAGGAAATAATGGTTATAAATTAGTCTACTTAATAGCTTACTGAAAGTAAATCTGCTTTCAAGCTGGTATATTTTTGTAATAGATATATTTGTGAGAGGATATAATTTATGTTTCTACCTCCTATCATACACGGGCAAATATTTACAGAAATAATTCTGACAGCTTTCTTACTAAGTGTCGGGGAAACGAAAAATTCTTAAACATTTCCCACAAACAGAAGCCACACATAACTGTACACATTAACATTGCTAAACGAAGCATTGTTTCCGCGTGAAACGTTTCTAGAGCGCGCTTATATTTAACATTTCCAGTTCAACGAACGTCTGTAAATATATTTGAAATTTAAATACTTCGGGTTTATCTTATCGTGTGTGATTCAGTCTATGCATCTGGAGCGCTGAGAAGGTTAAGAGAGTTCGAAGGCTAATACTGAATTGTGTAACGCGATAGCCCTTTGTTCTGTTCGATTCTGTCGAAATATGTGTCAATGAATATTGTGTTATGTAGTACCGATATCAGATTGCATTCGTAAAACTTGTATATTTACTTTTTCCGATTGTCAATAATAACTTACCGTATGTTTATGATAATGAAGGTTTCCTTACTGAAATAACACTGTTTTCTTTGCATTTTAAAATCGGCTAAAGCTTCGCCGAGGAGTGCCTCAACAAGAGCAGCTATGAGCGAGAGAAGGCGTGAACAATTAATCTTGTTCGTCCGGATCACAGTTTTAACTGATCTCAGAGAAACAATCTTTGTCTGTTGCTGCGTTATCATATGCTTGTTGTATGTGTGCAAGATAATTGTGTTTACGTAACGGCACAATTTATGAACAATTATTATATCCCGATACAAGAGACACCTCTCCTCAGATCTAATAATGTACGGGACCTAAACTATGCGATGTAAAACTTTCCCCTATTTCCAGAAGCAGGGGATCATTGTGTTGTTCTTTATTCTAACTTCATCTGCTCTCCTTTTTCTCTCCCTTACAAGGGCGTGTAACAGGTATACATTCATAGAGAGTAGGTGAAATCAGGTTTGCAATCCTACACAACCAATCTCGATATATCTCTTTTGTACCTGTATCAAAAGGGTTTTATGTCCTTACCTTAATCCTACCTACATTTACAATCCTTTCACGTCCTTCGTAGCCGTTAATAGGCATACTGGCTATTGGGCTTATGGTTAAACGTAAAATATTTGGTTAATTTGTCATAAGGATATATTATATTTATGGAGTGATAAAACTAAAATTAATAAGAATTTTAAAAGTAAATAGTGGTAAGATTTTAAGAGAAAATTATTATTACTATTTAGCTCTAGAGACTGGCATACTAATTCAAGATCTTATAGAGTTGTTAGGAAGTATAAAAACAGTGACTTTTGGGAAAGTAGTACTGCATTTTATTCGTTACAATTACTCATTAACAATCTAAGTCGATGTTTAAAGATCCATTGCGGACGTAAAAATATAAACTGCCTTAACTAATACATAACTGCAAAGTGATTAACCTTAACTTATATGTTAAAATTTTAGTCATATTTGTTATTCTATGACGTTTTTCTTTAAAAAAATACTGTTTTTCAATTTCTTCTGCTAATTCATACTCTCCTTATATATATCTTGTTCAAATTTTCAAAGTTATTAAAATACTTTTTATTCGTCTACTCAAGTTTAAATACATTTTTTTAACTCATACTCTCCTTATATATATATATATATATATATATATATATATATATATCTTGTTCAAATTTTCAAAGTTATTAAAATACTTTTTATTCGTCTACTCAAGTTTAAATACATTTTTTTAACTTATACTGGATGTCACTTGATGTTAATACAGTTTTTTCAAATATTAATTCATTAATTGAATTTAATAATGAAATAATTTTAGTTTTATTTGGGAGAAGAGCTTTCACAAAAGGGGCAAGGTATGCATTATATTTATTCGTTCCATTTTGCTTAAAATAAGTGATAACATATGATTTCATAAAACAGTTGATTTTATGCTATAGTTGATGTTATAGAGCAGCTGTTTTAATGCATAGGTCATGCTACTTTATTTATAATAGTTGTAATTATTTAACAAAAAGTAATAACAATATGCTTTGTCCTAAGTAGGAATTGACTTTAAAACATTTTTGTTTATATTATTTGATTTTATAAGCAATTATACTTCATACGATTAAGCCTACTATCCTATTAAAATGTTCACACTGTACAAAATTGTTATTGTACTTATTCAATAATCTTGTATACATATATTTAATATAGTAAACTTTAATGATAAGGTTACCAGAACATTTCCTGCCATTTGACACACCGAGAGCCGTTTGAGAAATTATTTTGTTAACGAAAGGAATTTGATGATGATCTAATAATTAATGTTTCATAACAGTGAGTTTCTATTTCTTATAACATTAATGTCATGAGTTTAGACTCGTGATATAAACTATTCTGCATTCCTGGGAATGGAACCCGTTTTCTCTTGCTTATAAGACAAGAAAAGTAACGTCATTATACCAAATGAACAAAACCAACTTTCATAAAACAATGGATGTAGACAATTAAATTACTTGGTAATTATTTAATTTATTTCCCCTTCAAGGTCGTAGGCCAACTTTATTTCGTTATACTCCTTTGCAACCTAAATGCAGTTGAAGTGAGTTCGTGGGAATTTCCACGAGATACTTTGTAGAGAAACTCAAGAATGATTGTATTCAGAACTTTTAAAATCTACAAAATCTTTCCGAATCGCTGAACCACAGTCAAATTCTGAATAAAAACACCTTTAAATCTTACAACGTATTTACCGGCTGGTTTCAAACCAGCAGACATCGTTTTACGTCACTTCATGCAACGTTTATTTCCCAATACATCTAACAACATAAACAGCTAGGTTGTGAAATTATTATTCAAAGAGTCTCACAGTTCTTTTAAGGTTCGGTATTGTCCAATGGTTAATAAATAATCCGTGACTAAAGATTTATAGCCAGCCACTCCTACTCGAGACTTATTAAATGAAAAAAAACGTTTTTATACCACATAACTTGATGGGGCAAGAAACCAATGTTCTTCGACAACGCTCAGAAGTAGATAAAGAAAGGAAATTAATTATTTAAGACGAAAACAATTTAGGTATTTCTATTATTTTATTATAAGCTATTGGTTAATTACAAATATATATATATATATATATATATATATATATATATATATAATACGTTTTTTTGTTTAATAATTTAAAACAACATAGGTTATTCAAATACAAGAATATTTATTAATTTATATCCAAAGCTTTTCGTTGGCAAACAGTACCAAAATCATCAGGAATTTTCATTCCTGATGATGTTGATACTGTTTGCCAACGAAAAGCTTTGGATATAAATTAATAAATATTTTTGTATTTGAATAACCTATGTTGTTTTAATATATATATATATATATATATATATATATATATATATATATATATATTAAATATGGTGATATGTTTTCTTGTAATATAGTTAATAAATTTAAAATATTTCAAAAACAAGAATACTTTTAATGAATATATTTATTCAAAGCTTTTCGCCGATAAAATAGAACCAGCATCTTCAGGAAAATAATTATCTAATAAAATAATTTTACAAAATTAAATCATATGTCTATTTATTATATATATATATATATATATATATATATATATAAATATATAAATTAAAAATATTTCAAAAACAAGAATACTTTTAATATATTTATTCAAAGCTTTTCGCCGATAAAATAGTACCAGCATCTTCAGGAAAATAATTATCTAATAAAATAATTTATATTTTATTAGATAATTATTTTCCTGAAGATGCTGGTACTATTTTATCGGCGAAAAGCTTTGAATAAATATATTCATTAAAAGTATTCTTGTGTTTGAAATATTTTTAATTTATTAACTATATTACAAGAAAACATATCACCATATTTAATATATATATATATATATAATATTCTGAAACGGCTAATAATTGTATATTTGTAATTTTTTTCTTGAAATCTACTCTAAGGATTTTCACGAAAATTGGTATATAGTGGATTTTTAACTCAGGAATCCAATTGGCTAAGTAAAACTTTTCTGAAAAAGTGTCATCAGTTTTCGAAAAATTGTATATATATTTGTAAATTGTTTCTCGGAAACTACTCTAAGAACTTTTACCAAAATTGGTATATAGAGGGTTTTTAACTCAGAAATCCAATTGGCTAAGTAAACATTTTCTGAAAAATTGTCATCGTCAGTTTTTGAAAAATTTTATATATATTTGTAAATTGTTTCTCGGAAACTACTCTAAGAACTTTTACCAAAATTGGTATATAGAGGGTTTTTAACTCAGAAATCCAATTGGCTAAGTAAACATTTTCTGAAAAATTGTCATCGTCAGTTTTTGAAAAATTTTATATATATTTGTAAATTGTTTCTCGGAAACTACTCTAAGAACTTTTACCAAAATTGGTATATAGAGGGTTTTTAACTCAGAAATCCAATTGGCTAAGTAAACATTTTCTGAAAAATTGTCATCGTCAGTTTTTGAAAAATTTTATATATATTTGTAAATTGTTTCTCGGAAACTACTCTAAGAACTTTTACCAAAATTGGTATATAGAGGGTTTTTAACTCAGAACTCCAATTGGCTAAGTAAACATTTTCTGAAAAATCGTCAACATCAGTTTTTGAAACATTGTACATTTATATATTTCTAAATTTTGTTCTCGGAAACTATTCTAAGGATTTTCACCAAAATTGATATATAGAGGGTTTTTAACCGCAGGAATCCAATGGGCTGTCAAAATTTGCTAAAATATTGTCAACATTTTTTGAAAAATTGCATTTATATATATATGTGTTTATATTTGTAAATTGTTTCTCGGAAACTACTCTGAGGACGTTTACCAAAATTGGTATATAGGGTTTTTTTAAGTCAGGAATCCAATTGGCTAAGTAAAACTTTTCTGAAAAATTGGCATCATCAGTTTTTGAAACATTGTACATTTATATACTTGTAAATTTTGTTCTCGGAAACTATTCTAAGGATTTTCACCAAAATTGATATATAGAGGGTTTTTAACCGCAGGAATCCAATTGGCTGTCAAAATTTGCTAAAATATTGTCAACATTTTTTGAGAAACTGCATTTATATATATTTGTAAATTGTTTCTCGGAAACTACTCTGGGGACGTTTACCAAAATTGGTATATAGAGCGTTTTCAACTCAGGAATCCAATTGGCTAAGTAAAACTTTTCTGAAAAATTGTCATCATGAGTTTTTGAAAAATTTTATATATATTTGTAAATTTTTTCTCGGAAACTACTTTAAGGACTTTTACCAAAATTGGTATATAGAGGGTTTTTAACTCAGAAATCCAATTGGCTACGTAAAACTTTTCTGAAAAATTGTCATCAGTTTTTGAAACATTGTACATTTATATATTTGTAAATTTTGTTCTCGGAAACTATTTTAAGGATTTTCACCAAAATTGATATATAGAGGGTTTTTAACCGCAGAATTCCAATTGGCTGTCAAAATTTACTAAAGAATTGTCAACATTTTTTGATAAATTGCATATATATATATTTGTAATTTTTTTCTCGGAAACTACTCTACGAATTTTCAATAAAATTGGCATATGTGTTTGACCTCAGCAATCCAATGTGCTGAGTGAAGATTTAATGAAAAATCATTATCACAGTTTTCGAAAGTTTTTAAGAAGATCATATTTCCAGAATTATATTGGACTCAAGCAAAAGACACCTTGGATGTACTATGCAAAAACATCAATTCCCAGTTAGACCACTATTTGCCCTGAGAGTCCATAAGTCACAGAGGCAAACTTTTATGTTGGTATCGACTTAACAAACTCCATTTTAATACACAGGGAATGGCACATGGGCCAATCACTAGGATTAAAAGAAGTAGCTTTAAAATTATTTTGCCAATAGATAATACACGTCATACGCGAAACACAATGTTTAAAATTTCGGACTCAATCGAAGTATGACCCGATCGTAGATCGGTTTCCTGATACAAAACTTCAGTAAATATAAAACTTATAGCGGGACGGTTTCTACCATTTATGATTATTCCGTTTGCCTTGAACATAAATTGTATTATCTATAATTAATTTACATACTGAAATATATTTTGAATTGTTTTATATTCTATTTTGTTTATTACGTCACATGTATATATTGATGTTTATTTTGGAGACTCCAACTGTAAACTGAATGGCGCTGAGCAAGAGTGCAGCAGTGAGACGAGGTAGGGTCAAGCATTCATAAAGTATAATGATTGTACCAGAGAGAAAGAAAAGTATTCTATGGTAGAATCCTAATGCAGAATGAATAACTTGAGCCTTCAACGTATAACTGAAGGATCCCCAGACAACCCCAATCAGGTTACAGTAGGAGTCACCCCGCCTACCCGTGTCGGCTCCCTAAAGGAGGATTACTCACGACTTACTTAGACGGCCCGCACCCATTAAATAAAACTAACCGATGTTGGCTCCGCAGAGGGCTATTCACAACAGATACTAAATCGAAAACAACAATAGAATTAGACGTTTCTATGGATTTTGGTAAATGTTATATTGTTGCTACTGGTTGTCGAAGGAAGTATATTAATTGAATTACCTTTTAACTAATAACTGTTTAGCCCCATGAGCAATAATTCGAAGTGAGTGCATATGGCCACCGGAAGATTCTGACCTAATGATCGTTGGTCGTTAGTCAACAACGACTGGAGCAGAAGAGCTCCTAGGAGCACCTGATTATTGTCGAACGCTGGGTCGGCCAAAACGAGATTTTCCGAAAGCCCCACTCTATGGGTGGGTTTACTTCGCGCAACTCTGCACCTATTTGGTCAACGACAAACAAAGATTCGTTAAAATCGATCGTGCATCCATTATCGTTTTGATGTCAACTTGCATTGACCCCCTTGTTACTGTGGTAGCTGCTGAAAGTCCAGTAACCGTAACTGGGGCTTTCGAGTACGGGCCTCCCAAAAAGTTCGGTTCTTTTTCGCTTAGAAAAATGCAGCTACTTCTGGAGTTCAATAGTGCTAGAAATATTCATATAGTACCGCGGGAGGCTTTTAATTTGAGTAGGTCTGCACCCATCAGCACGGTAGGATCATTACAGCATTCGGAGTCATGCTGCAGGCTGAGGGTCATCTGTGGAGCTGTTTTATTAGCTTTGTTGGTTATTGTTATGTACCGCAGTAGAGGCATTACGTGTGGATATTGATAAGTATCGTGGTAGGGATGCGTACTACAGAGGCTGAAACACAATGATTGCTCTTACTAATTATTGTATATTTAATATTCTTAAACTACTAATAATTGTATATATGTAAATATGTTTAGGTGTAATTTTTTTCTCGGAAACTACTCAAACGATTTTCATCAAAATTGATATATGCGGGGGATAACCTCAGGAATCTAATGTGCTAAATCAAATCGTCCTCATCAGTTTTTGAAAAATTGTATACTTATGTATTTGTAAATTTTTTCTCGGAAACTACTCTTAGGATTTTACACAAAATTAGTATATGGAGTGTTTAACCTCATTATTCCAATGAGCTAAGTGAAAACTTTCTGAAAATCGTCGCCAAGTTTTCGAAAATTGTTGGATTTTCGAATTGTTGGTTTCGAACATTGGAAACTACTCCAAGGATTTTCCCAATGATAGGTATATAGGGGAGTTGTTAACCTCTGCAATAGAATGGGCTAAGTAAAATTTTTATAAATCATCAAGTTTTCGAAAAAATTTTTAAAATCTAATGCTACTTTAAGGGTTTTACCTAAAATTGGTATATTGGAGCTTAACCTTAGTAATCCAATAGGCTAAGTGACATATAAACAAAAATCTTTACCAAGTTTTCGAAATGTTTTAAGAAAATCATTTTTCAGAATTACATTGGACTCAAAAGGCAACTTGGATGTACTATGCAAATACGTCAATTCCCAGTTAGACCACCATTTGCCATGATAATCCATACGTCACCGAGGCAAACTTTTGATTATGTTGGCATCGACTAAAAAACCTCCGTTTTTATGCACAGGGTGATATATGTGCCATTCTCTAGGATTAAAAGAAGGAATAGCTTAAAATATTTTTTGGCAAATAATTCACATAATTCGTGAAACATAATGTTTAACATTTCGGACTCAATCGCAGTATGGCCCGACCGTAGATAGGTTTCCTGATTATTTATATATATATATATATATATATATGTATATATATATATATATATATATATATATATATAATTAATTAATTAATTAAAAATATTTCAAAAATAAGAATACTTTAATTAAATATATTATTCAAAGTTTTGAATAATATATGTATTCAAAGTATTCTTGTTTTTGGAATATATTTTAATTTATTAACTATATTACAAGAAAACCTATCACCATATTTTATATATATATATATATATAATTAATTAATTAAAAATATTTCAAAAACAAGAATACTTTAATTAAATATATTATACAAAGTTTTGAATAATATATGTATTCAAAGTATTCTTGTTTTTGGAATATATTTTAATTTATTAACTATATTACAAGAAAACCTATCACCATATTTTATATATATATATATATATATATATATATATATATATAATTAATTAAAAATATTTCAAAAACAAGAATACTTTAATTAAATATATTATTCAAAGTTTTGAATAATATATGTATTCAAAGTATTCTTGTTTTTGGAATATATTTTAATTTATTAACTATATTACAAGAAAACCTATCACCATATTTTATATATATATATATATATATATATATATATATATAATTAATTAAAAATATTTCAAAAACAAGAATACTTTAATTAAATATATTATACAAAGTTTTGAATAATATATGTATTCAAAGTATTCTTGTTTTTGGAATATATTTTAATTTATTAACTATATTACAAGAAAACCTATCACCATATTTTATATATATATATATATATATATATATATATAATTAATTAAAAATATTTCAAAAACAAGAATACTTTAATTAAATATATTATTCAAAGTTTTGAATAATATATGTATTCAAAGTATTCTTGTTTTTGGAATATATTTTAATTTATTAACTATATTACAAGAAAACCTATCACCATATTTTATATATATATATATATATATATATATATATATATATAATTAATTAAAAATATTTCAAAAACAAGAATACTTTAAATATATTATTCAAAGTTTTGAATAATATATGTATTCAAAGTATTCTTGTTTTTGGAATATATTTTAATTTATTAACTATATTACAAGAAAACATATCACCATATTATATATATATATATATATATATATATATATATATATATATGCTCGTATAATTTAGAAATTTATATAAGTGCGCGAGAATTCTCATGCAATCGAAAGACTAAGAATATAACCCCGCAACTATCATATAAAGACGTTTTGAAAAATACATTCTAAATTGCTTTAGAGTCACGAAACGTTTGGATGAAAACGTCAAAACACACAAACTGTAACCTTTATTAGGATAGTATGATATTTACTAACTAGTAAAGTTTCAAAAAACTTACTAGGGGTAGGTGTGTGTGTGGGGGGGAGGGGGGGTTTGTGTGTGTATGTGTGTGTGTGTGTGTGTGTGTGTGTGTGTGTGTGTGTGTGTGTGTGTGTGTGTGTTTTGTGTGTATGTGTGATCTATAATACAGTAATAATACTTGTAATAAACATAATAACATAAACGTCATAATAAATTATGTAATTTCCATAAAAGCATACGCCTTTACTGATAATCGTCTTTAATTGTTTTGTTTTCAAAGTTTGCCCACCTGCTTTCGCAGAGTCTACAAGTCTGTCTGACCTAAATAAGATTGTCCTTGGAGGGGAATTAACTTTGACCGCGACTAGACGAATATACAATTGCTGAAGTCTACGCAATAATGTAGGCTACTGTAAATGTTAGTCCCACATCCGAATAGGTAATTATATGCAACTTAGAGACACATAAATGTTGTTCATATCAGGCATCTTAAAATAAACTATGGATAAGATTGCCAGCTGTATGAACTCCACATAATTGAGAAAATAAACTTGTATTAGTAACCGAAGCAGGTTTTGTCAAGACATGGCTTTCCACTCTCGATCCTAGATAGACTGGCTACATTTTGTCTGCAAGGTAATTCCAATTCTTCTCTACCTCATCTGTCATTTCGAACTTTTGTTTTTTTTATGACAACGCCATTATATTACTTTATATTCAGCTTCTACTCATTTAATTCTTCTTTGCGTTTCTTTTAGTGTTTTACTCTGATCAAGTCAGTTTATACATGTATCGTAGATGTACGCCTTTTTCTGTTTGGTCTCGGCTTTATTCTTCATATCTCATCTCTTTATGGTGCTTCTATCTCATTTAGTTATCATAATCACTATTATAATCTTCAGCATTGCAATTATAGTGTTACTCAATTTCTTTCGTTCAAGCATGTATTTGACATTTTAAGGCGATCAGCTGGTTTATGCCAAAGAAAGACGATTATTCTCAATCGAAGGATTATAAACATTGATAGGATTAAAGCGAGGTAAAACTCCTTACTGTACCACATAGGGCTGAACATCCTCCACAGTGTGTGTGTGTGTGTGTGTGTGTGTGTGTGTGTTGTGTGTGTGTGTGTGTGTGTGTGTGTGTGTGTGTGTGTGTGTGTGTGTGTGTGTGTGTGTGTGTGTGCGTGTGTGTGTGTGTGTGTGTGTGTGTGTGTGTGTGTGTGTTTGTGTGTGTGTGTGTGTGTGTGTGTGTGTGTGTGTGTGTGTGTGTGTGTGTGTGTGACAAGATGTCACAAATGTGGGTTATAGGCTCTAACCTCATCATCCACTAAATTACCACCTATTTTCCCTATGTGCCTCGTGGAGCAAACACCAAGTAACACTTCGCTAAGGGGCACTATCTGGTCAGCTTTTCCTTCACTATCTCACGATAACCATCTTTCCTACTAGTATTTATATTATATCAGGAGTTACATAACCTTACTTTTCGCTTACCATTTACCATATTACTATCCCGCTTTGAGAACCAGGTCTGTAAAAGATGTAAAAGGTTTATAATAGATTAATCTGAGTCTGATTGTGTAAGGAAAAATGAAATTCATGTTTACGTTTATAATTACAAAAATACAAATTGTATAGTTGTGGAAATAAATTATTCTCAAACTAACGCCGTTGCCATCTTCATAAACAAAAATAGGGTATTATAGCCGTGTGTGCCACAAACATGCCATTGTTGGTAAACTGGCTTACAATGGGAAATTGGACTTCCTAACAACACCATATCAAATAAAACCCAGCGTTTTTTTAATGGTGGCTCTACTTACGACATCTAGCTACAGATGGCGTGGAAAAGACCGCAAGACACCTGCAGCGGAACCCGACTTGATCAAGCAAACACGTAACTTTGGTTTTACTACATTTGCCAAATACCTGTACGTTACCTTGTTTAAGTTAGCAATAGAAGGAATGGCATGTGGGAAATTACTTTACCTGACCGTTTACGTCGATAAATTGTTTGGGATTACCATATTTATCGCACATTATGTTTTGAACAAATCCACAGAGACAAGAATTTTCTTCTGATTAACATCAATGAACTTTATATTACTGGACGTCTGTACAGTGCTTGTCAACAAGCGAAGGTTTACTTAAACTGGTCTAAGAGAATGTCTAAATGAATATAACCTAGACGATTCGGTGATGTACGATGGTGGCAAAGTCATCCATACATATCTGCACATTTGACCTTGAGATTAGCAAATTGCGCAACTCAGAAGACCAGAATCTTTTAAGAGGAATTTAAGGTTTTTTGTTTTGTAGAATTTAGGATGAAAAATCTGGGAACACGAAGTCATGTAACCTGCCTATACGGATATATTCAACGTAAAATCGTTACATCCCAGAAGGATGACTGTACACATTATCTTGAGACACCAGTTCATTTTTTTTTAATGTTTGCGTATGTTACTTTGAAATACATCCCAAACGATAAACAAAAATATAATACGGTTGAAATTTTTAAAAAATACAAACATATCTTAAACTATAAACACGAGCCAAGCTTTATAAACCCCCTGTCTCTTTATGAAATGGGGCACTATTTTAAGCTACATTAGATTACTATATAGATTTTTTAATAACATAACTTCTTAAGATAGATTGTCAGAAAAAAATTGCAAACGTAAGCTGAAGGTTAGGTTAGGTTTGTTCCAAGGCCTAGGATAATGGAGGCCACTAGTTCAAAACGGCAATAGGTTAGCTTACATAGGAAACTTTTTTTCTGCCTTTATAAATAATTCAAGACTATATTTCAATTTAGTTATGTTAATTTACTACGTAAAACTGCTACATTTTAGTACGTTGTTATGACCAGAGAAATACAGGTAACTCTTTCACTTCACTAACCAGTTAGTTTACGTTAAAAAACTTTTTTCTTAGCCTAACCTTACTGGATACTTTGTAACTACTTGTAAAATAGCTATATTGTAAAGAAACATTACTGTGCCAAAACCCGATGTAAGTTGTGCTAGTACATTTAGATTATGTTTATATTTTTCAAATTTTAACAATTACTCCTAGTTTGTACATTTACAAACTCTTTTTTCTTGATTAGAACCTGTTTTAAAAAACATTTGTAAATCTGAAAAAAAATTGAAACTAGGCCAAAAATGAGTTATTAGTGCTATTACCCTTAAATGTTACTATAGCTGGCCCATATTCAGCCTAAACCATTCAGAATGTAAAATTTTCCTAAAAATTATATATTTCGACGTTTTTATTTTATAGGTTAGGTTTAATCAACAATATTTTACAGTTGCATTCTCTTGAATTTTATTCCCTATTTTATCCCCCAAGAATAATTTATGTTGAAATCTACGTTGATATTGCGAAAGGTTTATACTTACTGTAAGTGAAATTTACAATTTCAAATAATGGTTATTTTATTTCAAACAAATTAGGGTGGGTTGGGGTGATTTTTGGGTACAATTAATTTTGGAAATTAATAAAACTGAGGAAAAACATAATCGGAATAAATCGAAAATAAAACGATTAAAACTATAAAAATAGACTTCACACGCAATGCACTTAAAAAACAGGTTAAAATAATTATTATGAAATACTGTAGAAAGAATATTAAAGTTAACAGCATAAGACAATAGATTCAGTTTGATTTATAAACTATTAATGGACCCGAGCAATTTAAATAATAGGAGATTTTCAAAACACTCAAAGATGGATGCCCCGAAAAGCTGGTGGAAATGAAATAATTCCACTTAACCATACGAAGTGAAATCAATGGATTCATTTTTGTAGTTGAATGAATCCTTTTTCACATAAGACCTTCGAATTATTAAACTTTAAAAAAACGAATCAATTGATAATTACTTGAAAGTTGTCGTTATTAAATTGGCAAGCTATTAATTTTATGTTACGGAATAAATAGTACTTGAATTTTGTATTCCATTACGTTCGGTGAAACTTAATTAATCACTTTAAACATTAGTTTATGACTAACCGAACTTTAAATTTTGTAAATTTGTCAAAACTTACTGAGACAGAACGTTTTCTATCGTAATGTGGCGATCTTCATCAGTGTCTTCTGCTTGGAGTTGTATGATTAAACTGTGGCGGTTTTAAACTATCGACAATCTAAAACTATGATACTATCGAAAACCTACCTTTAAAACCGTCACCACTTAATCGAGCAACTCCAAGCAGAAGACACTGATGAAGATCGCCACATAACGATAGAAAACGTTCTGTCTCAGGAAGGTTTTACAAATTTATAGAATTTAAAGTTCGGATAGTCATAAACTAATGTTAAGTGATTAAATAAATAGTAGATTGAGACTTAGACATTTCTGCCTTACCAGTAACACTACAAAACTAAATAAATTGAAAATGTTTTATTAATATAAAGTTTAATAATAACATTGTTTATTTAAAAAATTGATCAGAGATTGTTGTCATTATAAAAATTATATATTTTTTTTTTTAATTTTATAGGTTCAGGTGAAACAAAGTTTGTTACGTGAAATCGTTTTTACTTATTTATTACTTCTTAATTAATAAAAATGATCATAACAAAAAAAGTAAACTAAAAAATCATCAAGAGCGTAACGGTCCTATGTTCCATATCTGTCCGTTTGTTCTTTTAACCGTTCCAACATTTTGCTGTTTATATTGTAACATTTAAATTTACCTCTGTAACATGGGGAGTGTAAAGAGGAATTACTTACTAAACTAAAACAGAAACTAAATTTCATAATCTAAAACACTAACTTTTTTTCAAAACAGCTTCATCCGATTTATATCGTAAAAATGTTTTAAATACCAATCCAAGTGAACCTTTACAGGGACAACGTGAAACGTCACAGGATATTCTAGCAGCTAAGCTACATACTAGTCGTACGTCAGACTTGTCTTGGAATACGGCTTCGAGGCCTACACAGCAGCTAGGGAGGTCTTTAGGAAGAAACTAGACGCAGTTCATATCAGTGCCCTACGGATTGCGTGTCGTGCTGCTACCTCGACCCAAACGTTGCTATGGTTATTCAGCTACCACTCGGGACCTGTAGTGACAAGGCCATGTTGAAAATTTTCCAAAGCTCATGCAGAGTTGGAAACTTCTGGAATACGTATCGTACTGCCCCCACTTGACTCAAAATACGCCACTACAGAGAGCTCTGGATCTGTAGGAGAGGTGTCATATTAATCAGGGTAGGCGACAAACCTTTTGTCGCTTTCAAAGATTTGGGGGACGCCTGATATTCCTGTGAATCTGGTCCTGCTTGGCATTATTAAACGTGAAGCTTATATACCCCAGTGTCTTTTAAGGTCAACTGCTTTAGAAATGCTGGCTAAAAACTACCCTGCTCCTGAATAGAGCCACATCTACACGGATGAATTGGCGATAGGAGAGTACTGCGGAGCTGAATTCTATACAACCTTCATGGAAGAGTTGTTCCAGGTTGTAACAGGGATAAAACAATGAAGAAAAAGGTATTTCACATGCCGCCGAAAGGTTTTTAACTTGCACCAAGACAAAGAATGTGGTCTTTTTTCTTACACAACTTTAAGCATTGCAGGCTATTACTTCTGCATTGCCTGAAGATGGCGATGTTATCGCAAGGTGCAAAGAAGCCATATTCCAACTTCTGGCCAGATAATAGGTTGTTTTACATTGGGTCCTGGGCACTATGGTCTTTACGACAACGAACATTCTGATAAATCCGATAGAGCTAGATGTGACCTTCCTTAAGAGGATCACCCCTTAAGTTACCCGGCTTCGTGCAGCCTTATAAAACGGACCGTCAGCCAAATGGTGAAGACAACCTAAGAAGCAACAGCTTCTGGCAAAAGGTGAGAGCTGATAGTAAGATCAAACGCCAACCCCAGTAGCCTCACAAGTGAGGTTGCGGTTGCTACCTTTCAGATAACGACCGGCCATTTCTATCTCCAGAGCCATCTACATCGAATGGACCTCAAGGACACGAAAACTCCTCCCCATGTACTCTCTGCCAGAAGATAAAAGTAAGGTTGATCATCTGGCCGTCTGTGGTGGATCATTTCCATAGTGTGGCACGGCATTCTATGACAGAATTGACTGCGTAAGAGCAGGTTAACCTTTAACAGATATATTAAGGCGTTTTAAGGTAATTTTATTGATCAAAATTTTTAATCGGCACTTTCAGTAAAAGAAACATGTTAACATAAACAATGTATAAAATATGTACCTTTATTTAAAACATTTGAAAATATTTCGCCAAGAGTCCCCCTAGTTAATCGAATTTACTCAAAATTATTTATTTTACTTATAATTTCCCACTGAGTTTCACTTTTAGAAAGTTTTTAAAAACTGGTACAACTGGCAAAAACATTTGCCAGATCTTCTGGCTAGACCTTCTTTAATACATATTTGGGAATTGCCATTGCGAGGGGTCAGAGACATAATGCATACCCCTGAAGTAGAATATTGAAAAAAATATATATCATTTCTCGCCGTTATATCCTTTTAAATTTTATATGAATTAACAAAATAAGTTTAGTGTTTTTTTTTTAAATTTAAATATATTTTAAATTTAAAGAAAACTCAATAAACAATAATTGAAATAATTGTAGAGGTATAATTTTATTAAAGACCTGGGATAAAGACTTGCAAGAAATAACGTCTTAGAAGCCAACTTTAAAATTTAATTTCCATAAACTATAATTCTACAAAATATAGTTCTACAAAGAGATATTGAGTATATTTAGAAATAAGAGTACCAAGCAAACAGAGGGCGTGGTTAATAAGGACCAAAAGATCTGGGCTCTGAGTATTTGTCACTATGTCACCCAAATGTTTCCGTCTGATGCAACAATGGAAAAGCTCTTTGGTCTGCTGACATGGTTGACGGGTTATGCTTCGTCTGCCTAACCCATCCCTCCTTTCCAATCTCCTCCCTCCCTGGTTTGGTAGCCTGAAATTGCCCCCTGAGAAGCACGACTGAATCTCCAGGTATAAAGAAATTATTTTTGAACAGTATATCTGATATATTCTATCAAGTGAAAATTTACGGTAAAGTATTAACCTATAATTGTACGATGACGCCAAACTTGCTTTTGAAAATTAATAAGTGGGCGTTTAACACATTGGACATGACAAAATTAATATTTGATGGCCTTGAAACCCCCCGATTTTTAATAAATTCTTGTAATATTTCTACAATATATTACAACTGTTCTTGTAATATTTAATATCATTTTCAAAAATAAAAGTTTTAAAATATTTTATTTTTTAGTATATATTCTATAACTTTTCTATTTCAGAAAAGCAAGTATTTTCTCCAAATACTTCCAAAGAAACAAAAAAGGTTTTTAAAAACTGAACTAATAACAACGCAAGGTTTTTGTTGCCTTATGAATGTTTTTGTTGCCTTATGAATGATGTTTTGTTGCCTTATGAATGATGTTTTTGTTGCCTTATGAATGATGTTTTTGTTGCCTTATGAATGATGTTTTGTTGCCTTATGAATGATGTTTTTGTTGCCTGCCAACTTAGTTTAACCTTTCCGTTCAGATGGTTCAAATAAACGACGAATAGCTCAATCTTGGCAGAATATTCTAATGTTAAACAAAATATATTCCCCCTTGATACGATTATATTACAAAATAATTTATTGATTTCAATAGCTTTTCAATCCTAGTACCAACAATAAAACAGTCACACAAACTTTTGAAAAACTCAAGATAGTTTTAAATTTAAACCCGTCTAATAACACTGAGTTTTAATTTGTTGTCATATGAAATTGGTTTACATAACACAAAATATGTGCACCTCGCTAAACTTGTTTTACTCATTACAGGCTGAGGTGTGGCGCCTTTTTGCGTTCCACGTTGTCTTCGTTAGAAACAAACTTCAGAACTGTGTGTGCAGTGTTACTGGACTGCTCAACACGTTTATCTTGCATTCCCTCCTCTCACAGTAGCAACCTTATCCCGACTCTTATTTCGATCGGCGCACAAGGCCAAGATCAAGTCGTTCGTATCAAGTCAGAGATTCCTATCACAACAGCTGATTAGGATGTGTTTCAATGCTTTACATAGCAAAGCTAATCTTTCATTCCTTCCTCTCACAGTAGCAACCTTATCCCGACTCTTATTTCGATCGGCGCACAAGGTCAAGATCAAGTCGTTCGTATCAAGTCAGAGATTACTATCACAACAGCTGATTAGGATGTGTTTCAATGCTTTACATAGCAAAGCTAATCTTTCATTCCCTCCTCTGACAGTAGCAGCCTTATCCCGACTCTTATTTAGATCGGCGCACAAGGCCAAGATCAAGTCGTTCGTATCAAGTCAGAGATTACTATCACAACAGCTGATTAGGATGTGTTTCAATGCTTTACATAGCAAAGCTAATCTTTCATTCCTTCCTCTGACAGTAGCAGCCTTATCCCGACTCTTATTTCGATCGGCGCACAAGGCCAAGATCAAGTCGTTCGTATCAAGTCAGAGATTCGTATAACAACAGCTGATTAGGATGTGTTTCAATTCTTTACAAAGCAAAGCTAATCTTGCATTCCTTCCTCTGACAGTAGCAACCTTATCCCGACTCTTATTTCGATCGGCGCACAAGGCCAAAATCAAGTCGTTCGTATCAAGTCAGAGATTCGTATCACAACAGCTGATTAGGATGTTTTTCAATGCTTTACATAGCAAAGCTAATCTTTCATTCGTTCCTCTGACAGTAGCAACCTTTTCCCGACTCTTATTTCGATCGGCGCACAAGGCCAAGATCAAGTCGTTCGTATCAAGTCAGAGATTCGTATCACAACAGCTGATTAGGATGTGTTTCAATGCTTTACATAGCAAAGCTAATCTTTCATTCCTTCCTCTGACAGTAGCAGCCTTATCCCGACTCTTATTTCGATCGGCGCACAAGGCCAAGATCAAGTCGTTCGTATCAAGTCAGAGATTCATATCACAACCGCTGATTAGGATGTGTTTCAATGCTTTACATAGCAAAGCTAATCTTTCATTCCTTCCTCTGACAGTAGCAACCTTTTCCCGACGCTTATTTCGATCGGCGCACAAGGCCAAGATCAAGTCGTTCGTATCAAGTCAGAGATTCGTATCACAACCGCTGATTAGGATGTGTTTCAATGCTTTACATAGCAAAGCTAATCTTTCATTCCTTCCTCTGACAGTAGCAACCTTTTCCCGACGCTTATTTCGATCGGCGCACAAGGCCAAGATCAAGTTGTTCGTATCAAGTCAGAGATTCCTATCACAACAGCTGATTAGGATGTGTTTCAATGCTTTACATAGCAAAGCTAATCTTGCATTCCTTCCTCTGACAGTAGCAACCTTTTCCCGACTCTTATTTCGATCGGCGCACAAGGCCAAGATCAAATCGTTCGTATCAAGTCAGAGAATCCTATCACAACAGCTGATTGGTATGTGTTTCAATGCTTTACATAGCAAAGCTAATCTTTCATTCCTTCCTCTGACAGTAGCAACCTTTTCCCGACTCTTATTTCGATCGGCGCACAAGGCCAAGATCAAGTCGTTCGTATCAAGTCAGATATTCCTATCACAACAGCTGATTAGGATGTGTTTCAATGCTTTACATAGCAAAGTTATCTTTCATTCCTTCCTCTGACAGTAGCAACCTTATCCCGACTCTTATTTCGATCGGCGCACAAGGCCAAGATCAAGTCGTTCGTATCAAGTCAGAGATTCCTATCACAACAGCTGATTAGGATGTGTTTCAATGCTTTACATAGCAAAGCTAATCTTTCATTCCCTCCTCTGACAGTAGCAACCTTATCCAGACTCTTATTTCGATCGGCGTACAAGGCCAAGATCAAGTCGTTCGTATCAAGTCAGAGATTCGTATCACAACAGCTGATTAGGATGTGTTTCAATGCTTTACATAGCAAAGCTAATCTTTCATTCCTTCCTCTGACAGTAGCAACCTTTTCCCGACTCTTATTTCGATCGGCGCACAAGGCCAAGATCAAGTCGTTCGTATCAAGTCAGAGATTCGTATCACAACAGCTGATTAGGATGTGTTTCAATGCTTTACATAGCAAAGCTAATCTTTCATTCCCTCCTCTGACAGTAGCAACCTTATCCCGACTCTTATTTCGATCGGCGCATAAGGCCAAGATCAAGTCGTTCGTATCAAGTCAGAGATTCCTATCACAACAGCTGATTAGGATGTGTTTCAATGCTTTATATAGCAAAGCTAATCTTTCATTCCCTCCTCTGACAGTAGCAACCTTATCCCGACTCTTATTTCGATCGGCGCATAAGGCCAAGATCAAGTCGTTCGTATCAAGTCAGAGATTCGTATCACAACAGCTGATTAGGATGTGTTTCAATGCTTTACATAGCAAAGCTAATCTTTCATTCCCTCCTCTGACAGTAGCAACCTTTTCCCGACTCTTATTTCGATCGGCGCACAAGGCCAAGATCAAGTCGTTCGTATCAAGTCAGAGATTCGTATCACAACAGCTGATTAGGATGTGTTTCAATGCTTTACATAGCAAAGCTAATCTTTCATTCCCTCCTCTGACAGTAGCAACCTTATCCCGACTCTTATTTCGATCGGCGCACAAGGCCAAGATCAAGTCGTTCGTATCAAGTCAGAGATTCCTATCACAACAGCTGATTAGGATGTGTTTCAATGCTTTACATAGCAAAGCTAATCTTTCATTCCCTCCTCTGACAGTAGCAACCTTATCCCGACTCTTATTTCGATCGGCGTACAAGGCCAAGATCAAGTCGTTCGTATCAAGTCAGAGAATCGTATCACAACAGCTGATTAGGATGTGTTTCAATGCTTTACATAGCAAAGCTAATCTTTCATTCCTTCCTCTGACAGTAGCAACCTTTTCCCGACTCTTATTTCGAACGGCGCACAAGGCCAAGATCAAGTCGTTCGTATCAAGTCAGAGATTCCTGTCACAACAGCTGATTAGGATGTGTTTCAATGCTTTACATAGCAAAGTTATCTTTCATTCCTTCCTCTGACAGTAGCAACCTTATCCCGACTCTTATTTCGATCGGCGCATAAGGCCAAGATCAAGTCGTTCGTATCAAGTCAGAGATTCCTATCACAACAGCTGATTAGGGTGTGTTTCAATGTTTTACATAGCAAAGCTAATCTTTCATTCCTTCCTCTGACAGTAGCAACCTTATCCCGACTCTTATTTCGATCGGCGCACAAGGCCAAGATCAAGTCGTTCGTATCAAGTCAGATATTCCTATCACAACAGCTGATTAGGGTGTGTTTCAATGTTTTACATAGCAAAGCTAATCTTTCATTCCTTCCTCTGACAGTAGCAACCTTATCCCGACTCTTATTTCGATCGGCGCACAAGGCCAAGATCAAGTCGTTCGTATCAAGTCAGAGATTCGTATCACAACAGCTGATTAGGATGTGTTTCAATGCTTTACATAGCAAAGCTAATCCCAGTTCATGAAGCTCTGGCATATAAAAACTAACAATAATAAAGTCTTGATTGATTTCTTTAAATCCTAGGTGATTATAATTAACTGATTATAGACAGAAAGGCACTTGTAAATAATTGTCGCTTTAATTAACTAAAATATTATCTTTGACTGGAATTTAAGATGTTAAATTGTTTAATGGAAATTTGCATGAACTTATGTAGAATTACGGTAGTAATAGAGGAGTCTTCTGTGCGAAAAACCTTTCTCGTTTATTTTTATAAAACAATGAAATTTGTTCATCTTTCAGTTCAAGGTTTTTTTTAAAAAAAGTATTTGATTATTGTTTATTTTCAAAATGTGATTATCTTTTTATTGTTTATTTTAAAAATGTCATTACCTTTCGTTTTCTTCTCTTAGTTTATAGAAGTAAATATTTTCTAATGGGGAAGGTCGAGTAAAATATATGAAAAATTGTTAGTAAAATCAGAAAAAATAATGCAATAAAATCATTTTAAAGTATTTACGCCATACTTAAAATTTCCAATACACTTCTACATTTTAAACATTGATTAAACATAAATGATCGTAATAAATTTAAGTAGCGTTAAACGAATATTTACGCCTCTTAAATCTCCATTAATACACTTCCTTGTTTAAACTTACAATTAACACAAATCGTCGTCCGTAATTAAGTAGCTATATTTCTACCACATCAAAAATCTCCATAATACACTTCCATATTTTCAAAACATTAAGAAGGCCTATACATAAATCAACGTCATAAATTAAGTAACTACGAGACGAATATTTACGCCTCAAAAAAAAAATCATTATTGCACTCCCTTTTTTAAACTTAAAGAATACTTGAATCGTCGTCCATAATTAAGTAGCTGCGAGACGAATATTTACGCCACATTTGAAATCTCCATAATTCAGGTCCATACTATAAACATTGAGTAGGCCTATTCATACATCATTGTAATTAATTAAGGAGACCAATATTTGCGCTTCAAAAAATCTCCGTTATTACACTCCCTTTTTTAAACTTAAAGAATACTTGAATCGTCGTCCATAAATAAGTCGCTGCGAGACGAATATTTACGCCACATTTGAAATCTCCATAATTCAGGTTCATACTATAAACATTGAGTAGGCCTATTCATAAATCATTATAATTAATTAAGGAGACCAATATTTGCGCTTCAAAAAATCTCCGTTATTACACTCCCTTTTTTAAACTTAAAGAATACTTGAATCGTCGTCCATAATTAAGTAGCTGCGAGACGAATATTTACGCCACATTTGAAATCTCCATTATTCAGGTCCATACTATAAACATTGAGTAGGCCTATTCATACATCATTGTAATTAATTAAGGAGACCAATATTTGCGCTTCAAAAAATCTCCGTTATTACACTTCTTATTTAAACTTAAAGTATGCATAAATCGTCGTCCCCAATTAGGTAGCTACGAGACGAATATTTACGCCACATTTGAAATCTCCATAATTCAGGTCCATACTATAAACATTGAGTAGGCCTATTCATACATCATTGTAATTAATTAAGGAGACCAATATTTGCGCTTCAAAAAATCTCCGTTATTACACTCCCTTTTTTAAACTTAAAGAATACTTCAATCGTCGTCCATAATTAAGTAGCTGCGAGACGAATATTTACGCCACATTTGAAATCTCCATAATTCAGGTCCATACTATAAACATTGAGTAGGCCTATTCATACATCATCGTAATTAATTAAGTAACTACGGGACGAATATTTACGCCTCAGGAAATTTCCGTTATTACACTTCTTATTTAAACTTAAAGTATGCATACATCGTCGTCCCCAATTAGGTAGCTACGAGACGAATATTTACGTCACATTTGAAATCTCCATAATTCAGGTCCATACTATAAACATTGAGTAGGCCTATTCATACATCATTGTAATTAATTAAGTAACTACGGGACGAATATTTACGCCTCAGGAAATTTCCGTTATTACACTTCTTATTTAAACTTAAAGTATGAATACATCGTCGTCCCCAATTAGGTAGCTACGAGACGCATATTTACGCCACATTTGAAATCTCCATAATTCAGGTTCATACTATAAACATTGAGTAGGCCTATTCATACATCATCGTAATTAATTAAGTAACTACGGGACAAATATTTACGCCTGAGGAAATTTCCGTTATTACCCTTCTTATTTAAACTTAAAGTATGCATACATCGTCGTCACAAATTAGGTAGCTACGAGACGAATATTTACGCCACAATTGAAATCTCCATAATTCAGGTCCATACTATAAACATTGAGTAGGCCTATTCATACATCATTGTAATTAATTAAGTAAGTACGGGACGAATATTTACGCCTCAGGAAATTTCCGTTATTACACTTCTTATTTAAACTTAAAGTATGCATACATCGTCGTCCCCAATTAGGTAGCTACGAGACGAATATTTACGCCACATTTGAAATCTCCATAATTCAGGTCCATACTATAAACATTGAGTAGGCCTATTCATACATCATTGTAATTAATTAAGGAGACCAATATTTGCGCTTCAAAAAATCTCCGTTATTACACTCCATTTTTTAAACTTAAAGAATACTTGAATCGTCGTCCATAATTAAGTAGCTGCGAGACTTATATTTACGCCACATTTGAAATCTCCATAATTCAGGTCCATACTATAAACATTGAGTAGGCCAATTCATACATCATCGTAATTAATTAAGTAAGTACGGGACCAATATTTACGCCTCAGGAAATTTCCGTTATTACACTTCTTATTTAAACTTAAAGTATGCATACATCGTCGTCCCCAATTAGGTAGCTACGAGACGAATATTTACGCCACATTTGAAATCTCCATAATTCAGGTCCATACTATAAACATTGAGTAGGCCTATTCATACATCATTGTAATTAATTAAGGAGACCAATATTTGCGCTTCAAAAAATCTCCGTTATTACACTTCTTATTTAAACTTAAAGTATGCATAAATCGTCATCCCCAATTAGGTAGCTACGAGACGAATATTTACGCCACATTTGAAATCTCCATAATTCAGGTTCATACTATAAACATTGAGTAGGCCTATTCATACATCATCGTAATTAATTAAGTAACTACGGGACGAATATTTACGCCTCAGGAAATTTCCGTTATTACACTTCTTATTTAAACTTAAAGTATGCATACATCGTCGTCCCCAATTAGGTAGCTACGAGACGAATATTTACGCCACATTTGAAATCTCCATAATTCAGGTCCATACTCTAAACATTGAGTAGGCCAATTCATACATCATCGTAATTAATTAAGTAACTACGGGACGAATATTTACGCCTCAGGAAATTTCCGTTATTACACTTCTTATTTAAACTTAAAGTATGCATACATCGTCGTCCCCAATTAGGTAGCTACGAGACGAATATTTACGCCACATTTGAAATCTCCATAAATCAGGTCCATACTATAAACATTGAGTAGGCCTATTCATACATCATTGTAATTAATTAAGTAACTACGGGACAAATATTTGCTCTTCAAAAAATGTCCATTATTTCGCCCCATTATTATACCGCAAGGATACATAAATCGTCGTCACAAATTAGGTAGCAACGAGACGAATATTTACGCCTCAGATAATCTCCATTATTACATTCCTTATTTAAACTTAAAGTATGCATAAATCGTCGTCCCCAATTAAGTAGCTACGAGACGAATATTTACGCCACATTTGAAATCTCCATAATTCAGGTCCATATTATCAGCATTGAGTGGACCTATATAAAAATCATCGTAATTAATTAAGTAACTACGGGACGAATATTTACGCTTCAATAAAATCTCCATTATTAAACCGAAAGAATACATAAATCGTCGTCACCAATTAGGTAGCTACGAGATGAATATTGACGCCTCAACAAATCTCTATTATTACACTTCATATTTAAACTTAAATTATGCATTAATCGCCGTCTCCAATTAATTAGCTACGGGACGAATATTTTCGCTTCAATAAATCTCCATTATTTCACTCCCATTATTAAACCTAAAGTATGCATAAATCGTCGTCACCAATTAAGTAGCTACGAGACTAATATTTGCCCTTCAAACAAATCTCCATTATTTCACCCCCATTATTAAACCTAAAGATACATAAATCATCGTCACCAATTGGGTAGCTACGTGATGAATATTGACGCCTCAACAAATCTCTATTATTGCACTTATTTAAACTTAAATTATGCATAAATCGTCCTCCCCAATTAAGTAGCTACGAGACGAATGTTCACGCCACATTTGAAATTTCCATAGTTCAGGTCCATATTATCAATATTGAGTAGGCCTATACATACATTATCGTAATTAATTAAGTAACTTATAGACGAATATTTGCGCCTCAAAAAAATCTCCATTATTTCACTCCCAATATTAAACCTAAATTATACATAAACTTGAAATTTCCATAATTTACTATATTATCAACGTTATGTAGACCTATGCATAAATCATCGTAATTAATTAACTACGGGACGAATATTTACGCCTCTGAAAATCTCCATTATTAAACTTTTTTTTAGAAACCTAAAATATACATAAATCGTCGTTCACACTAAAGTAGCTACAGGATGAATGTTTACGCCTCAACAAATCTACATGATTACACTTCATTTTAAAAAATAAAATATATATAAATCATCGTCCACAATTAATCAGCTACGAGACGAATATTTACGCCTGAACAAATCTCCTTTATTACACTTCCTTTCAAAAAATAAAATATATATAACTCGTCGTCCACAATTAATTAGCTACGAGACGAATATTTACGCCTCAACAAATCTCCATTATTACACTTCCTTGTTTAAACTTACAATTAACACAAATCGTCGTCCATAATTAAGTAGCTATATTTCTACCACATCAAAAATCTCCATAATACACTTCCATATTTTCAAAACATTAAGAAGGCCTATACATAAATCAACGTCATAAATTAAGTAACTACGAGACGAATATTTACGCCTCAAAAAAAAATCATTATTGCACCTTTTTTAAACTTAAAGAATACTTGAATCGTCGTCCATAATTAAGTAGCTGCGAGACGAATATTTACGCCACATTTGAAATCTCCATAATTCAGGTCCATACTATAAACATTGAGTAGGCCTATTCATACATCATTGTAATTAATTAAGGAGACCAATATTTGCGCTTCAAAAAATCTCCGTTATTACACTCCCTTTTTTAAACTTAAAGAATACTTGAATCGTCGTCCATAAATAAGTAGCTGCGAGACGAATATTTAAGCCACATTTGAAATCTCCATAATTCCGGTTCATACTATAAACATTGAGTAGGCCTATTCATAAATCATTATAATTAATTAAGGAGACCAATATTTGCGCTTCAAAAAATCTCCGTTATTACACTCCCTTTTTTAAACTTAAAGAATACTTGAATCGTCGTCCATAATTAAGTAGCTGCGAGACGAATATTTACGCCACATTTGAAATCTCCATTATTCAGGTCCATACTATAAACATTGAGTAGGCCTATTCATACATCATTGTAATTAATTAAGGAGACCAATATTTGCGCTTCAAAAAATCTCCGTTATTACACTTCTTATTTAAACTTAAAGTATGCATAAATCGTCGTCCCCAATTAGGTAGCTACGAGACGAATATTTACGCCACATTTGAAATCTCCATAATTCAGGTCCATACTATAAACATTGAGTAGGCCTATTCATACATCATTGTAATTAATTAAGGAGACCAATATTTGCGCTTCAAAAAATCTCCGTTATTACACTCCCTTTTTTAAACTTAAAGAATACTTCAATCGTCGTCCATAATTAAGTAGCTGCGAGACGAATATTTACGCCACATTTGAAATCTCAATAATTCAGGTCCATACTATAAACATTGAGTAGCCTATTCATACATCATCGTAATTAATTAAGTAACTACGGGACGAATATTTACGCCTCAGGAAATTTCCGTTATTACACTTCTTATTTAAACTTAAAGTATGCATACATCGTCGTCCCCAATTAGGTAGCTACGAGACGAATATTTACGTCACATTTGAAATCTCCATAATTCAGGTCCATACTATAAACATTGAGTAGGCCTATTCATACATCATTGTAATTAATTAAGTAACTACGGGACGAATATTTACGCCTCAGGAAATTTCCGTTATTACACTTCTTATTTAAACTTAAAGTATGCATACATCGTCGTCCCCAATTAGGTAGCTACGAGACGAATATTTACGTCACATTTGAAATCTCCATAATTCAGGTCCATACTATAAACATTGAGTAGGCCTATTCATACATCATTGTAATTAATTAAGTAACTACGGGACGAATATTTACGCCTCAGGAAATTTCCGTTATTACACTTCTTATTTAAACTTAAAGTATGAATACATCGTCGTCCCCAATTAGGTAACTACGAGACGAATATTTACGCCACATTTGAAATCTCCATAATTCAGGTTCATACTATAAACATTGAGTAGGCCTATTCATACATCATCATAATTAATTAAGTAACTACGGGACAAATATTTACGCCTGAGGAAATTTCCGTTATTACCCTTCTTATTTAAACTTAAAGTATGCATACATCGTCGTCACAAATTAGGTAGCTACGAGACGAATATTTACGCCACAATTGAAATCTCCATAATTCAGGTCCATACTATAAACATTGAGTAGGCCTATTCATACATCATTGTAATTAATTAAGTAACTACGGAACGAATATTTACGCCTCAGGAAATTTCCGTTATTACACTTCTTATTTAAACTTAAAGTATGCATACATCGTCGTCCCCAATTAGGTAGCTACGAGACGAATATTTACGCCACATTTGAAATCTCCATAATTCAGGTCCATACTATAAACATTGAGTAGGCCTATTCATACATCATTGTAATTAATTAAGGAGACCAATATTTGCGCTTCAAAAAATCTCCGTTATTACACTCCATTTTTTAAACTTAAAGAATACTTGAATCGTCGTCCATAATTAAGTAGCTGCGAGACGAATATTTACGCCACATTTGAAATCTCCATAATTCAGGTCCATACTATAAACATTGAGTAGGCCAATTCATACATCATCGTAATTAATTAAGTAAGTACGGGACCAATATTTACGCCTCAGGAAATTTCCGTTATTACACTTCTTATTTAAACTTAAAGTATGCATACATCGTCGTCCCCAATTAGGTAGCTACGAGACGAATATTTACGCCACATTTGAAATCTCCATAATTCAGGTCCATACTATAAACATTGAGTAGGCCTATTCATACATCATTGTAATTAATTAAGTAACTACGGAACGAATATTTACGCCTCAGGAAATTTCCGTTATTACACTTCTTATTTAAACTTAAAGTATGCATACATCGTCGTCCCCAATTAGGTAGCTACGAGACGAATATTTACGCCACATTTGAAATCTCCATAATTCAGGTCCATACTATAAACATTGAGTAGGCCTATTCATACATCATTGTAATTAATTAAGGAGACCAATATTTGCGCTTCAAAAAATCTCCGTTATTACACTTCTTATTTAAACTTAAAGTATGCATAAATCGTCATCCCCAATTAGGTAGCTACGAGACGAATATTTACGCCACATTTGAAATCTCCATAATTCAGGTTCATACTATAAACATTGAGTAGGCCTATTCATACATCATCGTAATTAATTAAGTAACTACGGGACGAATATTTACGCCTCAGGAAATTTCCGTTATTACACTTCTTATTTAAACTTAAAGTATGCATACATCGTCGTCCCCAATTAGGTAGCTACGAGACGAATATTTACGCCACATTTGAAATCTCCATAATTCAGGTCCATACTCTAAACATTGAGTAGGCCAATTCATACATCATCGTAATTAATTAAGTAACTACGGGACGAATATTTACGCCTCAGGAAATTTCCGTTATTACACTTCTTATTTAAACTTAAAGTATGCATACATCGTCGTCCCCAATTAGGTAGCTACGAGACGAATATTTACGCCACATTTGAAATCTCCATAAATCAGGTCCATACTATAAACATTGAGTAGGCCTATTCATACATCATTGTAATTAATTAAGTAACTACGGGACAAATATTTGCTCTTCAAAAAATGTCCATTATTTCGCCCCATTATTATACCGCAAGGATACATAAATCGTCGTCACAAATTAGGTAGCAACGAGACGAATATTTACGCCTCAGATAATCTCCATTATTACATTCCTTATTTAAACTTAAAGTATGCATAAATCGTCGTCCCCAATTAAGTAGCTACGAGACGAATATTTACGCCACATTTGAAATCTCCATAATTCAGGTCCATATTATCAGCATTGAGTGGACCTATATAAAAATCATCGTAATTAATTAAGTAACTACGGGACGAATATTTACGCTTCAATAAAATCTCCATTATTAAACCGAAAGAATACATAAATCGTCGTCACCAATTAGGTAGCTACGAGATGAATATTGACGCCTCAACAAATCTCTATTATTACACTTCATATTTAAACTTAAATTATGCATTAATCGCCGTCTCCAATTAATTAGCTACGGGACGAATATTTTCGCTTCAATAAATCTCCATTATTTCACTCCCATTATTAAACCTAAAGTATGCATAAATCGTCGTCACCAATTAAGTAGCTACGAGACTAATATTTGCCCTTCAAACAAATCTCCATTATTTCACCCCCATTATTAAACCTAAAGATACATAAATCGTCGTCACCAATTGGGTAGCTACGTGATGAATATTGACGCCTCAACAAATCTCTATTATTGCACTTATTTAAACTTAAATTATGCATAAATCGTCCTCCCCAATTAAGTAGCTACGAGACGAATGTTCACGCCACATTTGAAATTTCCATAGTTCAGGTCCATATTATCAATATTGAGTAGGCCTATACATACATTATCGTAATTAATTAAGTAACTTATAGACGAATATTTGCGCCTCAAAAAAATCTCCATTATTTCACTCCCAATATTAAACCTAAATTATACATAAACTTGAAATTTCCATAATTTACTATATTATCAACGTTATGTAGACCTATGCATAAATCATCGTAATTAATTAACTACGGGACGAATATTTACGCCTCTGAAAATCTCCATTATTAAACTTTTTTTTAGAAACCTAAAATATACATAAATCGTCGTTCACACTAAAGTAGCTACAGGATGAATGTTTACGCCTCAACAAATCTACATGATTACACTTCATTTTAAAAAATAAAATATATATAAATCATCGTCCACAATTAATCAGCTACGAGACGAATATTTACGCCTGAACAAATCTCCTTTATTACACTTCCTTTCAAAAAATAAAATATATATAACTCGTCGTCCACAATTAATTAGCTACGAGACGAATATTTACGCCTCAACAAATCTCCATTATTACACTTCCTTGTTTAAACTTACAATTAACACAAATCGTCGTCCATAATTAAGTAGCTATATTTCTACCACATCAAAAATCTCCATAATACACTTCCATATTTTCAAAACATTAAGAAGGCCTATACATAAATCAACGTCATAAATTAAGTAACTACGAGACGAATATTTACGCCTCAAAAAAAAAATCATTATTGCACTCCCTTTTTTAAACTTAAAGAATACTTGAATCGTCGTCCATAATTAAGTAGCTGCGAGACCAATATTTACGCCACATTTGAAATCTCCATAATTCAGGTCCATACTATAAACATTGAGTAGGCCTATTCATACATCATTGTAATTAATTAAGGAGACCAATATTTGCGCTTCAAAAAATCTCCGTTATTACACTTCTTATTTAAACTTAAAGTATGCATACATCGTCGTCCCCAATTAGGTAGCTACGAGACGAATATTTACGTCACATTTGAAATCTTCATAATTCAGGTCCATACTATAAACATTGAGTAGGCCTATTCATACATCATTGTAATTAATTAAGTAACTACGGGACGAATATTTACGCCTCAGGAAATTTCCGTTATTACACTTCTTATTTAAACTTAAAGTATGCATACATCGTCGTCACAAATTAGGTAGCTACGAGACGAATATTTACGCCGCAATTGAAATCTCCATATTTCAGGTCCATACTATAAACATTGAGTAGGCCTATTCATACATCATTGTAATTAATTAAGTAAGTACGGGACGAATATTTACGCCTCAGGAAATTTCCGTTATTACACTTCTTATTTAAACTTAAAGTATGCATACATCGTCGTCCCCAATTAGGTAGCTACGAGACGAATATTTACGCCACATTTGAAATCTCCATAATTCAGGTCCATACTATAAACATTGAGTAGGCCTATTCATACATCATTGTAATTAATTAAGGAGACCAATATTTGCGCTTCAAAAAATCTCCGTTATTACACTCCATTTTTTAAACTTAAAGAATACTTGAATCGTCGTCCATAATTAAGTAGCTGCGAGACGAATATTTACGCCACATTTGAAATCTCCATATTTCAGGTCCATACTATAAACATTGAGTAGGCCAATTCATACATCATCGTAATTAATTAAGTAAGTACGGGACCAATATTTACGCCTCAGGAAATTTCCGTTATTACACTTCTTATTTAAACTTAAAGTATGCATACATCGTCGTCCCCAATTAGGTAGCTACGAGACGAATATTTACGCCACATTTGAAATCTCCATAATTCAGGTCCATACTATAAACATTGAGTAGGCCTATTCATACATCATTGTAATTAATTAAGTAACTACGGAACGAATATTTACGCCTCAGGAAATTTCCGTTATTACACTTCTTATTTAAACTTAAAGTATGCATACATCGTCGTCCCCAATTAGGTAGCTACGAGACGAATATTTACGCCACATTTGAAATCTCCATAATTCAGGTCCATACTATAAACATTGAGTAGGCCTATTCATACATCATTGTAATTAATTAAGGAGACCAATATTTGCGCTTCAAAAAATCTCCGTTATTACACTTCTTATTTAAACTTAAAGTATGCATAAATCGTCATCCCCAATTAGGTAGCTACGAGACGAATATTTACGCCACATTTGAAATCTCCATAATTCAGGTTCATACTATAAACATTGAGTAGGCCTATTCATACATCATCGTAATTAATTAAGTAACTACGGGACGAATATTTACGCCTCAGGAAATTTCCGTTATTACACTTCTTATTTAAACTTAAAGTATGCATACATCGTCGTCGCCAATTAGGTAGCTACGAGACGAATATTTACGCCACATTTGAAATCTCCATAATTCAGGTCCATACTCTAAACATTGAGTAGGCCAATTCATACATCATCGTAATTAATTAAGTAACTACGGGACGAATATTTACGCCTCAGGAAATTTCCGTTATTACACTTCTTATTTAAACTTAAAGTATGCATACATCGTCGTCCCCAATTAGGTAGCTACGAGACGAATATTTACGCCACATTTGAAATCTCCATAAATCAGGTCCATATTATAAACATTGAGTAGGCCTATTCATACATCATTGTAATTAATTAAGTAACTACGGGACAAATATTTGCTCTTCAAAAAATGTCCATTATTTCGCCCCATTATTATACCGCAAGGATACATAAATCGTCGTCACAAATTAGGTAGCAACGAGACGAATATTTACGCCTCAGATAATCTCCATTATTACATTCCTTATTTAAACTTAAAGTATGCATAAATCGTCGTCCCCAATTAAGTAGCTACGGGACGAATATTTACGCTTCAATAAAATCTCCATTATTAAACCGAAAGAATACATAAATCGTCGTCACCAATTAGGTAGCTACGAGATGAATATTGACGCCTCAACAAATCTCTATTATTACACTTCATATTTAAACTTAAATTATGCATTAATCGCCGTCTCCAATTAATTAGCTACGGGACGAATATTTTCGCTTCAATAAATCTCCATTATTTCACTCCCATTATTAAACCTAAAGTATGCATAAATCGTCGTCACCAATTAAGTAGCTACGAGACTAATATTTGCCCTTCAAACAAATCTCCATTATTTCACCCCCATTATTAAACCTAAAGATACATAAATCGTCGTCACCAATTGGGTAGCTACGTGATGAATATTGACGCCTCAACAAATCTCTATTATTGCACTTATTTAAACTTAAATTATGCATAAATCGTCCTCCCCAATTAAGTAGCTACGAGACGAATGTTCACGCCACATTTGAAATTTCCATAGTTCAGGTCCATATTATCAATATTGAGTAGGCCTATACATACATTATCGTAATTAATTAAGTAACTTATAGACGAATATTTGCGCCTCAAAAAAATCTCCATTATTTCACTCCCAATATTAAACCTAAATTATACATAAACTTGAAATTTCCATAATTTACTATATTATCAACGTTATGTAGACCTATGCATAAATCATCGTAATTAATTAACTACGGGACGAATATTTACGCCTCTGAAAATCTCCATTATTAAACTTTTTTTTAGAAACCTAAAATATACATAAATCGTCGTTCACACTAAAGTAGCTACAGGATGAATGTTTACGCCTCAACAAATCTACATGATTACACTTCATTTTAAAAAATAAAATATATATAAATCATCGTCCACAATTAATCAGCTACGAGACGAATATTTACGCCTGAACAAATCTCCTTTATTACACTTCCTTTCAAAAAATAAAATATATATAACTCGTCGTCCACAATTAATTAGCTACGAGACGAATATTTACGCCTCAACAAATCTCCATTATTACACTTCCTTTTAAAAATTAAAATATATATAAATCATCGTCCACAATTAAGTAGCTACGAGACGAATGTTCACGTCACATTTGAAATCTTCATAGTTCAGGTCTATATTATCAATTTTGAGTAGACCCATACATACATCATCGTAATTAATTAAGTAACTAATAGACGAATATTTGCGCCTCAAAAAAATCTCCATTATTTCACTCCCATTATTAAACCTAAAGTATACATAAATTTGAAATGTCCATAATTTACGTTTATCAACGTTATGTAGGCTTATACATAAATCATCGTAATTAATTAAGTAACTACGGGACGAATATTTACGCCTCAGAAAATCTCTATAACTAAACTGTTTTTAAAAAACTTAAAATATACATAAATCGTCGTTCACACTTAAATAGCTACGGGACGAATATTTACGCCTCAGAAAATCTCCATTATTATATTTTTTTTTAGAAACCTAAAATATACATAAATCCTCGTTCACACTTAAATAGCTACGGGACGAATATTTAGGCCTCAACAAATCTCCATTATTACACTTCCTTTTAGACGTTACAATATATATAAATCGTCGTCCACAATTAAGTAGCTACGAGACGAATGTTACGCCTCGATAAATCTCCATTATTACACTTCCTTTTAGACGTTACAATATATATAAATCATCGTCCACAATTAAGTAGCTACGAGAGGAATATTTACGAAAATTTGAAATCTCCATAAATCACTTCCATATTTTCAGCCTTACGTAGGCTTATTCAGAAATCATCGTCATAAATTCTCAAAAATTTACTTCCACATTATTAACATTGAGTAGCCTTTTACATAAATCATCGTATTTAATTACGTAGCTATGAGACGATTATTGATACCAAAAAATACTCCATTATTACACTTCTCTTTTAAACTTAAAGCCTACATAAATCATCGTCCACAATTAAATAACTACGGGACGAATATTTACGCCTCAAAATATCTCTTATTACACTTCTTTTTTAAACTTAAAGAATACATAAATCGTCGTCCACAATCAAGTAGCTATGAGACGAATATTGACGCCTCAACAAATCTCCATAATAACACTTCTTTTTTAAACTTAAAGTGTACATAAATCGTCGTCCATAATTGAGTAGCTACGAGACGAATATTTACGCCACATTGGAAATCTCCGTAATTCACTTCCATATTTCTACATTGTGTATGCCTATACATAAATCATCCTCCATAATTTAGCAACTATGATTAGAATATTTAACCACACTTAAAATATTCATTGTTACAATTGAATATTTTCAACATTGAGTTTACATAAATCGTCGTCATAAATTAAGTAGATACTAAACCAATATTTACGACAAACTTGAAATCTCTATTTTTACGCTTCTACTTTTTTTAACACTGATTGTTAGAAAATTGCTTTTTCTTTTTATTGTAAAACTTTACAAGATTGTTTATTCGCTGCATATTCATTTTGGGATTTTTTTGCATTTAGTTCTACTATAGGTCTACTCTGAAACATACTTGTATTGATCATCATGGTTTCAATTTCGCCCTCTGATATAGGTGTATGTAAATATAGAAAAAATTCCTGTAGATATTTGTAAATATTATACAAAATAATATTAAAAATATAATTTGTAAATATTTTAAATTAATCCAAACCAGACAATCCCTTACTGAGCTTGTTGTGTAATCATTTTATAATGATGCTATTTCCATATTTTTAAAATGTTATTGTCAGTAATTAAGGTAATTTTAAGACATTTAATAAAAATGTAGGCTACTCTTTACTTTCTAATCAAATATAAAATGTATTGTAAACAATTAACATTTCACCCATAAGTCATAAATAAAAAATATTCAATGAGCAAATAGAAAAAAGTATATTCTGTTTAAATTTTGAATAATATATTTCAATTACAATAAACCTAAGACTATAGCTTATAGGCCTATATTACAAAAATAAGCATAACATTAAATATTAATCAAATTAGGAAACTATTTTAAAGAATACAATTATTCAATGTTTTAAATATTTTATTAGCAAAGGCATTCATTTAAATCCGATTTATCTACATATTTCTCAAATTAAAAAAGCATTTTTGTAACAAATTATCACCAACTATGATCAATGGAGTTAGAGCAAATTAAACTTAAGTATCAACACAATTATAAATGTCCGAAATACCAATTCCATAATTCTTTCCAATTTTAAATGTTTTCATAAGTTTATAGTTTACTTAAACTATAGAATATTAAATGCATTAATTCAAAAAATTTTATTTATAAATTATATCTATAATTTAATAAATTTTAAAAAGAAGTCCATACCAGTAAACAAAATGGTCAGCCAGTTGTTTCATCAATTGAGCACCGATTTTCTTTGAATTGTCTTCCCGCCACTAAACCCACCAATTGCAAATCGCGAATGAACTAGCAGACAAGACTTACGTCTATAGTAAATCATGAATAACATTCCGGCAAACCCAACAATAACCGAAACAACAAGAAGAATAACGTGGCCGTGTTTATCATTCCGCATTAAATAATGAAGTGCGCGTAAAATATCACTAAACGTCTCACCGGCTTGAAATCCATTACCACAACAATCGAAGGACATCGAAATGTCACCAAACAATAACGCACATTACACTTGCCCTCTTTTTAGAACAGAATATGAATATTGTAAAAGCATACACTTTCACCAACATATCATTTTGAAACAACATTCTTCTTCAGTTAAAGTGTATAGACGTATTCGGTTACGTAATTCGAGGGATTTCAGTTTTAAGTTGGTAGCACTTTCTAACTACATATGTTCAGAAGCACTAGTGCTTCTATCTAGTAGTGTTAAAAACAATTATGTTGGGCGTAACTCTAGGTTTAGCGGCCTAAGGGAATTTTTTGGGACAATAACCTTTAACACTCGCTGATTCTCAAGACAAGCGCAGAACATTATAATTACAAATTAATTACTTCCTCATTTAGCTTAAGATATCCATTATAAGATTTCTGATTGATTTTTTTTTTAATCTTTGCAGATGTTTTAATTATCTTGCACATGACACAATGACTCATTATTTAACATTCAATTTAGGAAAGTAATTTTTGTTAAAAATAAGTTACTTCATGTACAGGATACTGAATTTGAACCTTAAATATATATATATATATATATATATATATATATATATATATATATATATATATATATACATACACATAATTAATGAATAAAAATATTTCAAATACAAGAATAGTTTTATTTTATATAATATTCTTTACTTATTCTTTTATTTATATATTTCTTGTATTTGAAATATTTTTATTTAATAACTATATTACAAGAAAACGTATCACCATATTTAATATATATATATATATATATATATATATATATATATATATATATATATATATATATTAAAGTATATATACAAATAACCATTTTTATACCTAATTACTATACCTAATTTGATGGATAAAACATTAAAATATACATTTAACTAAAATACATAAATTTAATTAAAACACATACATCCATAAAAAATTTATTTATAGTTCAACCCCTAACATTTAATTAAACTTTTAAAATTTATTCAAATGTGTTTTATGTGTGTGTTAGCCTATGCTTTTATAAAATTATGCAAATTAACACTTTTTCAAATTTATATTTGTTGATTCCATCTTCAGGTGAGCTACTAGTTTTCACTAAAGCATTTGTAAATATTTTACAACTTGCCTGTAGTAGCACTTACTTATATTTGTTGCGAACGGCTGTTTTTTGAGATGTGTCCTATTGTCAACTCAGACAGCAACTGTCTGAGTTGACAATGGGACACATCTCCTGAAACAGCCATCCTCAACAAATATAAGTAACTGCTACTATAGGCAAGTTGTAAAACATTTTCAAAATTATAAATTTTACTAATTTTACACTACTTAACTAAGTAATACACTAATACGTAATTGCTTATTTAATCTGTGAATTCAAGATGATTACATCAAGAAACTATAAATTTTAATATTCAATAGTTTTTAAAATATAAAAAACTGGACTTCCTGAAAAAAAAAGAAATAACTGTAATATAATTTATAGAGTTAAATTATTTAAACTGAGAGGGCAATATATTTAAATCATGATAATTTTTACAGATAAAAATACAATTATCTACTGAAGTTACCATTTATTTTATATACAATAACCATTTTCACTCTCACTACATATAAAAAGAGAGTGGTTTATAAAAAAAATGTACAAGCAGGAACATTTTAGGTATTATTAAAGATTTAGAATGAAAGAAAGATATTTTCATTTGTTGATTCCATCTTCGCGTGAGCTACTAGTAATCACTTACACTTTTTTAAAAATGTTTTAACTTGCCTATAGTAGCACTTACTTTGTTTGTAGAGGACAGCCGTTTCGGGAGATGTGTCCCTTTGTTAACTCAGACCATAACTCAATATCCTAGTATATTATCATTTTTACGGTCTGAGTTGACAAAGGGACACATCTCCCGAAACGGCCGTCCTCTACAAACAAAGTAAGTGCTACTATAGGCAAGTTAAAACATGTTTTTAAAAGTGTAAAGATATTTTCTATATAGAAGATAGCGAAAAATGTTTACATAATGAGAACGGTCATTTCGGGAGATGTGACCCTTTGTTAACTCAGACCATAACTCAATATCCTAGTATATTATCATTTTTACGGTCTGAGTTGACAAAGGGACACATCTCCCGAAACGGCCGTCCTCTACAAACAAAGTAAGTGCTACTATAGGCAAGTTAAAACATGTTTTTAAAAGTGTAAAGATATTTTCTATATAGAAGATAGCGAAAAATGTTTACATAATGAGAACGGTCATTTCGGGAGATGTGACCCTTTGTTAACTCAGACCATAACTCAATATCCTAGTATATTATCATTTTTACGGTCTGAGTTGACAAAGGGACACATCTCCCGAAACGGCCGTCCTCTACAAACAAAGTAAGTGCTACTATAGGCAAGTTAAAACATGTTTTTAAAAGTGTAAAGATATTTTCTATATAGAAGATAGCGAAAAATGTTTACATAATGAGAACGGTCATTTCGGGAGATGTGACCCTTTGTTAACTCAGACCATAACTCAATATCCTAGTATATTATCATTTTTAAATTAAATTTAGTGTAATTCTTCAATTTTCGATAGTTTCTTCAATCAGTTCAGTCCGTAAATAATTTATTCCTGCCTCAAGGAAGAAAAATTTAGAATAATTTCTAAGGATAGAGTTGTTTTTAAGACATAGTTTCTTGCTGTATCTTAAGCCAAAAAATTAGTACACTATTTCAGTTTAACAAGAAACTCTACACTCATCTGAATGGACTATTCTATTATACTATTAATTTTCTCATTTCAACTATACCAGTCACGTTTTGAGTCGACACTTTCAAAAATTAAATGTAAACAACTACTTGTAATTCTTTTCCTAAATCTTTTCTTGCATTACATGCTTAAAAATTTTTGTCAATTAAAGTAAGTTTATTTTCTACCGCTTAAGGTCTCAAGATAGTCTGTAGAATCAGTGACTTGTTAGCAAACTTTGCTGAAAATTAACATCTTTATAAGAATGACAAATGAAAGCTGGTGCATCATCAACTTATTGACCATCAGAATCCAAAGAAAAGTGGATAGAACACCTCCCTATAAAAATTTATAAGTGAATGTTGCATCCTTGATACTGCCTGCAATTTCTATTGTGTTCAAAACATAAAACTCAAAGCAAAAGGGAGGTGTAATTTTAAAAACTTTTAATGTTAACAAGATCCCAAATCCAAATTTCTTTTAATTCAAAGACATTTGAAAAGCCAGCCTAATTTGTTGTCTAATGTAATGATGGATTTATAGTCATACTGATTTTCCTCGATTGAACTATAGCAATACCAAACTAATACCAGGTCAAATTCTCTCACATGCACGCACACTCATCCTTACGACCTCAGAGGATTATGACAGACCCGAGACTGGCAGTATTTCCGCCCCATTGGTCATTTAATGGTATCTTCTAACCAAACTCTTTAAGTTGTAATTTTAACTAAAAATAGTTAATAAATATTTATTGTACTTAAAATTACAAGAAAAATGATACCAATCAACGCATGATTTACTTTAGTAGTTTTTAGTCATTTTAACGTATTATGTACAGTGTTTTCCTTTAGCGTTTTTACAGTGTTTGTATTTCATGTTATCCCCTCAATTGTACATTGTTTTGTATCAATTTTCTTGTAATGATGTTTAGAATTACTTTATGCTAAACTTTCTGAGGTATGTTATCAAATTTAAAAAATTAGAATTTAATCAAGAAAGCGCCACTGGGAGGCTAATAAACAGAGCGCCGGAAGGGCCCATCCTAATCCTCTCTTTTTGAGACTACCTGCCGTTCAGGGACACTCACATTTTGCTATTACTATAACTCCCTCTTATCATTTTCTTTTTTCTTTTTTTTCCAAGGCAATTACCCCTATAATTATTATTGCCTATGAAGGATAGAAAAGGATTGTAAAACATAGAAAGGACTAGTTGGGTCATAAAATTCTTTGCTAAAGTATATAGAGCAATTATGGCATCACTTATACTGAGTCTCTTGTCTGAAATAGACCTATACTATTTATTGAGTAAATAAATCTCTTGACCACAAATGAACTTTTTAATTACTAATATCCTAATGTGCATTATGATTGCTAAGAAATAATTGTTATAGGAATCTGTATTATTACAATAACAATGTATTATTATTATTATTATTATTAATCTGAAGATGATTGCTTGATAATCAAAATGTAAATTAAAATTTAAGTAATTAAATAATTTATTTCCTGTCAAGAGGTTTATACAATTCCTTCTATTAGCTCACACTTTCCTTATACATATATATTTTTTTCAATTATAAATCAAATACTTTTTATTCATCCAATCAAGTTCAAATAATTTTTTAACCTCTACCAGATGACAATTGATCTAATTACAGATTTTCAAATATTTATTCATTAATTTACATTTAAAAAAACTTGATGTCCTGGTATGATTCGAACTAAGGAACTACATATTTGAAATCCAGTAATTTAACACTGAACCAACTTTCCCATAACTAGAAACCAATTACATTAGATTCTCGATAATTTGAGGTAGAAGGGACTGAGACTCCCTCGGATTACTGAAAACTCAGATTAGATGGAAAAAAATTACACGGTGCATTAGAAAAAATTGGAGAACTTTATATAAACATTTCTTGGAAGCCCAACTCATTTCCTTTGCATACTGTATTGATATAAATTTTTCTTCAAAGCCCGATTCATCATTTTCTTTCAAATAGATAAAATAGGCTCAAATAGAAATAGGCTCGAATTATACGGAAGCTCGAAATATCAGGACTCGGATTTTCGAGACTCTACTGTATTTAAAGATAAAATTATAAGAGAAAGGTTTCTTGCAATAGAGATGCATACAAGAGGTGGATAGAATACGTTATAGACCACCATCAGCTTTCAAAACAAAGTGAATATATAGTCACAAACAATAATATTAGTCCAGCACCATATGCTGAATAAAAAAGGCAAATGAAAAATTGCAAGGAAATTCCCTTTCTATTTTACTACTAATATTGTGAATCTGTCATACATATATACATATATTAATTTTAATTATAAAATAAAAAATAATTAAAATAAAATTTTCCTTTGTCAAACTCAGTAGAAATTATCTTTAAACATTTTTGTCTATATTACTTGTTTATTTATTAAAAATACTAAAAAAGAGTCATAACTAAAAAAGGACATAATGACCCACTTGGCACTGAATATAGAGGAAAATTATAGCGCTGGATAATCAGGGTCTCTCACCAGAAGCAAACATTCTGAGTAACTGGGATGATTCAACTCAGCTGCTACTTAACCAAAAGATTAAGCCCTGTAAGAGATTTAGGCATTTAGGCAAGTGTTGTGTATTTAGAGAATTATGGATAAGAGAAGGAAACAGAGCATTCGTGAACATTGTACACTCTACTTGTTACTATTGTCAACTAAAAATAACTTACTATTCACAAATAATGCTTTCTATACTCATAAATTTAAAATCGTTTATATCATTAATTCACTGATACCAAGACCAAATGTTTTCCATGTAATTATCCTTCTTGTCAGGAATTAGAGATTAAAATTTTTTGAAGCAAGTTAAAAAAGTTTTTATTTCAACACCGACTCTTAATACCAATACCTGGTATCTCCCATGATTACAACCCTCTTAAAGGTGTTATAGGAATTACCTATCAAAAATAAAATTATAAAAAGTCATTTACTTAAATAATAACTTTTAAGATATCAAAATGTTTAATAATTATAATTTAATTCAATTAAAATAATAACAATAAATTCATAAGCGTTAATAATTCGTGTGCAACTTGCCTTTAAACAAAATTAATAATTTTCTTTAAAAATGGTGCATTTTAAGCAGAAATATATATGAATGTTACCACCTACAGAAACAATAATAAAGAAAATGATAGAGTTGAATCATCCAGGAGTTTAGTTTACATCTCAAGGCACACTATACTAATCCAAAATGCATCTGCTGACAAATATCCATGAGAGTTTTAGTGGTTTTGATCTAGTATTAGACACACACACGCGCGCGCGTGCGCACACACACACAAACACAGAAGTGGAATTTTAGTGGTTTTGATCTATTATTAGACACACTCACACGCGTGCACACACACACACACACACACACATAAAGAGAAAGGGAGAAATCTACAAATAAATTGTATTTTATAACATTACTAATAAAGAAAGATTTACTAATTTGTGCATTTTTATTGTTATTAATTGTTATTACATTAAAACTCAAAGGTTACAACTACAATCTAAAAATAGATATACAAAAATAACAAAATTTGTAATTTAGAGTGTGATTTATTATTACAGAAAATTTTATCAATCATGAAAAATATTTACACTATCAAAATTGCATTAAAATGACAGAATGTATTTAAAAATATATATACATTAGTAAAAAAATGTGTTTATACGAATCACTTTTTCTCTTCTCCTAATCCGTATTTTGTTTTCACCTTCTCAAGTTCATCTTTCTTCTTGTCAACATCAACCCTTTTAAATGCTTTGTTTGCCTGCAAGAAGGAAACATAGAATCAGAGCTTGAAATTAATTCAGAAACAATAACAAATGTAATTAAAGTTACACAATTAATGTTAAGTGCAACTAACAAACATATGCTACACCAAATTTCCTGTTGAATCTTACTGCCCTTGAAAGTAACTAAAAGAAATCTCAAGTAATGTTTCATTTTCATTGTTGCAATAAGAATACATGTTACATTATTAATAAGATTATTTATATTTTAAAATTATTATTTATGTTTAAACGATAACTTGCATTTATATATTCTGTACAAGAGTGTTGTATGTTTGTACAGTTTACAAAACATTAATGTAAGAATTCAATAGAACATTAATAAAAACCTTAAGGCAAGATTTTTAAACTAATATACATTTAAAGGACATACTCTTGATAAATCCAAAACTGAAATGGTAAAATAAAGTGAAGATTGTGTAAAAATAACAGGTTGTAGCAAATTCCAAGAAAAGTCTTACCCTTCAGTAAAATTAAATGGCTTATAGTAATATGCCAACTGTCACATTTTAACCTTTTAATAAATGCAGAAATGTGCCATAATTATTGAGACAAATGATTGATGATATTCTCTTTTGTAGAGATTGCTGTCTCTGAAAGAAGGATGTAAGACTCATATACTGTAGTTTCTTCAAATGACACACCTTGCCTTGTGTATTATTAATATGAATGAATTGATGTGATGATAGATATGCCTGAAGAATTGAACGCGGGATCAATTAATCTCTTTATTTTGTTTAAATATTGTCTTTTAATTTGTCCTATGTACACACTTTTAGCCACCAATACTTTTATGACATAAACTTGAAAGAGCATTTAACAATATTATAGAGATGTCCTCATACTCGTACATTATAAATATTAAGCAAAAAAAGGGAAAAGCTATCTAACCCAAATCTTTTTATCCACTGTGCTGTTCTTTTTTATACATTTATATTTCAAATTATATTTAGTTAATATCACAAAAATGAAATGCTAATATAAAAACCACACTTGATATATATAGTATTAACTCCTAATATTATAAAGGTAAAATAAAGGCAATTAACTATTTTTTATTTAACCTTAACTGAAATGTTGAAGAGTGACAAATAAATATAAATTACCTGATAATATAAGACAACCAAGTATCTGTTACAAACATTAAATCCAGAAAGGTGATCACAGGCATTTTTTGCGTCAAATATATCTTCATACACAACAAATGCAGTTCCCCTGGTATCTGGTGTATTCCCACTACAGTAAATATTAAAGAAGAAAGTGTTTAAATAAAATATGAAACAGACAAATGAAACTCTCACACTGAATAACCAAGTCATATTAAAGTCAAAACTTACAAAAATAAGTTAATTAATTTAAAAATTAACAGTTGATAAACTTAAATAAAAACTAAACACACCACACTCAATATCACAAAGTAATTTCTACGTAATTTAATTCAATTATAATACAATCATGACCAACAACGGCTTTTCAAATCTAGGCATTTCATGTTTATCAGAAAATAATACACTTGTAATTATTTATAAACTTGCCTGTAGTAGCACTTACTTATATTTGTTGAGGATTGCCGTTTTGGGAGATGTGTCCCATTGTTAACTCAGACCGCAACTGATCTCAAGGTTTTCGTAGGTTAGGGTATTAGGGTAGGGTGGGATATTAAGGTGGTGTGGGTGTACTTTGTTTGTATTAGGAGTTATGATGTCAAAAAGTGTGTGTGAGTTATAATGTAACTGTGTATTGAGTATGTGTATAGGGTGTAGTTTGAAGTGTCTGTATATTTCGTATTATTCAGTTGTGTAACGTTTCTTATTTCTGTGTTGCTTATGAAGAATTTGTAGGTTAGATGTTATGTCTATGTAGTCATGTTTTGTGGAGTTGAGATGAACTGCGAAGTTTGATTGGTAATTATTGTTTGTTAGTGCGTTTATATGTTCTTGGTAGCATGTGTAGAAAGACCTCCCTGTCTGGCCTATGTAAAAACTGGGGCACGAACTGCAAGTTAGTTTGTAAACTCCAGCGGCTTTGAAAATGTCGTTGATTTTGTTGTTGGGTTTAAATTGTTTATTGAGAGTGTTGTGTGTGGAGTAGGCTATTTTGTAGTTGTATTTTCGTAGTGTGTTGGCTATATTGTAGGTTTTGGATGATCTGTATGGTATTGATAAGTATTTTATGGGATTGTCGTGTTGTTCCTAAATACTGTAATAGTTTAGCCTAAATACTGAAATGTATAAATAAAAATTTGAGTGTTAATATTAATGTTTTTTTCTAATAATCAACAAATCTCTGCATTACTTTTAAATCTAAAAATCTGATTTGAAGACACCACATATAATTACCAGCCTATATTGCACAAGTTATAATTTTTTGTCAAAAAAGTAAAACAAAGTACACTGAATGTTGAAAGACATATTTATTTTCCTAAATAAAGACTATTACATAAATGCAATAATATACTAAAAAATAAATTTTTGCTATAATCACAACAAAATCTAACTATAACACTTAGCTGATTAACAAAGAACAAATATTGTTAAATAAAAAGCATAGAGATATTCCGGCTGTAGACCATTTCCAGTATAATTATACCTAAAAACGTGACAGGTGTTGCTCAAAGGGTTAATAGGATATTTTTTAAACCCTTTTATTTTAAAATAAGGTACTTACACTCTGATTTGTCTTATAGCTCCATACTTCCCAAAAATGTCATACATCTCTTCTGCTGTTATTTTATATGGTAGATTGCGTATATATAAAACTCGGTTAACTTCAGGTGGTAACCTTACCTGTAAAACACAATTTAAATTAATCTTCGTATCTAATTGCATTAAAATGAAGATAAAACATCAAATCATAGATTAACACTCGGACAATGTGATATATTATAATTCTTAATAACTTATTGTAAAAATAATCTTTAAAAACATTAATATGACGCATTCGCTCATGCGAGCGCACGCACACACACACACACACACCCTAACAGTTACAGAATCATTAGAGAGGTTAATTTATAACAAATTATTTCTAATTTGATTTAGTGCTGTAGTACTAAATCCGATACTACTAGCACCAGCATTGCCATTGTTAAAATTGTTACTTTACTGATGCAGAGTGTGCTGTTGTGTGTTATTATTTTGTGAAACAAACGCGACAAGAATTCAGCATAAATGTCTCACTGAATATGAAAGTACCCTTCTACTAGGCCTACAATTTACAATTGACTCAAAAATCTTGTTAAAACTGGTTGTTTTATTTGCTATGCAAAATTACCAGGTCACCTGTACCTTAATGATGCTGTTGTATAACAGGTGATAGAGACTTTTACCCCCAGTTCTAAAAACACAGTGTGCTCTCAAGAGTAGAATTCCACAAAAGACACTTAGCAAATACTATGTAAACGTTTATGCTTAAAACCATACGAATTTTACAATTTTACACACATAGTATAATTTTTTACTGATTATAAAGAATTCTTTGTTGAAATGTTACATTATATAAAGAAAGTTAAGACACTCCTGCACTCAACAATTCAAAAACTTAAAAGCTGAAACTTTTTAACACAGCTTGATAACAGCTTTAAAGTTAATGTGTTTTCACTTACAGAAAAATAAATCAGTTAGATGAAACAAGTTGCAACTTACCATCAGCTTCACTTCCTTTCAGAAGTTCAGGACTTCCCAATTGGTTACAATTTTATACAACATTACTATCTACCTATATTAAAATATACCTATGAATATCCTAATCACATACTTTGTAAGTATAATATAATGTAATATAAAATTGTTATTCTTTAGTTTTAAAAATCATTCCAAAAAGGTTAGAGCATGTTATTTTTGTTTTTTTATAATTCAAAATCTGTATAGCATTAGCAACAGTTTTGTTATTTTTCTGTGTACCAGAAGCAAACTTTCTAGTGTTACAAACTCATTTACACTTTGTGTTACATTAGAAAATTTTAAATTGAAAAATTAAAATCATCTAAACATGATATTTCTATAGATTTGTTTGATATTTACAACATATGAAATTTTATATTAGTTATAATTTTATGTATCGTCAACATAACCTAATTTTACAGAAAATTATTTTTATACCATCACTATATTGACATTATACATCTACATCTTATCCAAATACTCAACAAGATTGCTTACATTTGCTCTTCTTTGCATCATAGCCATGATTAAAACCTTATATTATAATATTAAACCACTTGTATACTTTCAAAGAAACACTAATTACACAATTATCCTACTGGGTACTATACACTAGGTAGTTCAGTGACGGTAGTCGGTAGAGTTGAGTTGTGGAATATATTCTATTACTCAGTGGAGAGATTCAGATCGTCTAAACTAGTACTATGTAGAAACGTACTGTGTACTAAACTGGAATATGAGACAAAATCATATTAAAAACAAATTAAGATAATGACAGCAAACCAAAACAGTAATGAGCATTTTCTTGGGCATTTGAAAATGTTTCGTTAAGAGATATTAGCATTTTAAACATTTATTTGAGTCAATTCGTGCAAGTCGAAAGATTAGAAGATTTCAACTTTTAAAAATTCTCTGAACATATAAACAACACAATTCATATGCTATTAATATTTTTATGAAAAATGAATTTCTGATTATTCAATTAATCAAATTTCAAGTTTTTTTTATTGATGAAGTATTCTTTTATTATTGTTGAACAAACAAAACGATATGAAAATTATTACAAAAACAAAAGTTCTCACAATTTTACTAGTGAGACACTATTTTTAAATTGATATTGGCTTGGAATTCGTGTTAATCTATCATATTGTAGTGAGGGCGACAAGCTTCTCTATTTCACGGTTACTTATATCAAACCATACGATATAAAGTTTGGCAACAAAAACGTATCTCATTTAGCAACAAAAAAAAAACAGAAGGTGTTTTATGTAATGCAGCAATATTGACCTTTTGTGTCACTTGTTTTGCACTTTATCATGCAAACAATTCATTAAAAACCTATGTATTACTAAGTAATAAATACCACAAGTCTTGTAGTTTTTGTATTTTTCACAAAAAATAAGTATCATGTTTTTTGTTTAATAAATGATCGTAAATTTCAATTGTGGTAAGGAATTAATATTTACTTAATCACTTTTACATTTCTTTATAACTATCCGTTTAGTTTATGACTAGATTAGTCTATGTCATATTGCATATTTTGTCCTAACGTCTTCAGAAGACGACAAACCGCCATTTTAGAATTAAAATAAAAATTATATCTGCTAATAAAATTATTTAATATAGGCCTAACTACATATCAAATATACCAATACTAAAAAAAAAATTCGTTTGCAAATTATTCAGGACTTTAGGGATTAAACCAGATTATGTATAATCAAGTATACGAGCGGACGCGCGCGCGCACACACACACACACTAACACGGATGATAAAAAAGAGAGATTTTGTCTACATAAAAAAGTATATAATCAATGTTTTACAAAATTGAAATTCGTAATGATTCATTATTTGGTTGAATGGTAAGTAAACATTTATTTCTGCAGAAAATCACGACTCTCAAAGAACATTATCGTGCATCATCATTAAATTGAATTTTTAATAAACGGCTTTTCTTACAAATACAGTTCTATGACCTAATGTTCATATTCCAAACCAAAATTAAAAATTTTCGAATTTAAATCGTACATTTTATTTCACATACTGCCTAAATTATAATAAAAAGTTTTCAACATTTCTAAATTTAAACAAAATAATATTAAAGCGAGAGGTAAAATGGCCATCTAGATTTAAGAGTCTATATTTATATCAACGTAATAAGTAATATTTGTCATTGATAAACCGGCTATTTCGAAGTGTTTATTGAATTAATGTTTTCTATGAAATACATACTGTGTCAATCTTTAAACTGTGATCACTGATTACTGATTACCATTATTTGTATTTTTAAACGCAAACATGTCTGCTTTCCCAAAAGTGAATCTGTTTTGTGTTAATTTATTCAGTATTAAAAGTAAACTTTTATCTTCAAGCAGATATTTTGAAATAAATTTTCAAAAAAGATGGGTCAAAAGAAAATATCCAATAAATAGGGAAGAAGAAGACAGCTTGCCTGGCAAGTTATATTTTATTTAAGGTTATATGTGAACCGGCTCCAATTTATATTGCATTTAAGTTTAAAGACGTTAGTGATTTTTTTCAAAAAAAAAATATTCATAATAAAGTTTGATGTTATTGTATTTAAAATACTTTCGATATGGTATTTTACCTCAGTCCTCTGATATTTTCCAAAAAAAATTGTTCTTAGAATATGAAAAGTCGTAAGGATCACAAAAACAATAATAAAACTGTGAGCACATATACCGTAATTAATTAATGTATATTAATTATTTTATTGCAGGTTTTGTGTTATAGGTCTTGAGGTTTTTTATAGAAATTTTTTTTATCAATAAAAAGATAATTATTTCTTTTTATGCTTTATTGTTTTGTAAACAAAATTATACCTGGTAATGCGAACAACTTCAAAAACATTGGAGAAATACAACTTTGTGGTGGCACAATAAAATTAAAATAAAAGAAGAATAACTTACAATTTACTCAAATCTTTATAAAAAAAATCACTTTTATCTTTATAAAACAGAGCTCTATGTTATACCTCATTAAAGATACAAAATATCTGGTGAAGATCAATTTGGTCGATAAAAAAAAAACAAAGTAAGAAACAAACAAATAAGAGGTGAAATTTTCTCCATTTCAGTATACAATTGTGCATTGCTTCACAGACTAAAGTAACCATGTTAATTTTCTGTCAACTGTTCAACCGTCTTAGATTAATAAACATTATTTTGTGTAAAGTCAAATCCGCCTTAAGTGGATTTTTCATAGTTATATTCTAATGTAATATAACATTATTCTGTTTAAAAAAGAAGATTATTAAAAATTCTGTCTTTTAAAATTATTCTTGTTTTTTTTAAATAAAAATTTTTGGGGTGTCACCATCAAGATCTTTCCCAAATTTACGAATTACTTTTCTACATCGTCGGTTATCAGGTATAATTTTTTTTGTTTTTGTCAACATCGATTACACATATAAAGAAAGAAATATACTTTTATAAACTTTTGAAAGTGTATGATAAACAATCACATTCTTATTAATAGACAAGGCGCTTAATTTAGTATTTACACTTTCTTGGAAGATCACCTTTATTAAATCATACTTCTTTACTATTTCTTCCTTCTGTTTGGTATAATTTCTAATTCATCTTATCGTCTGCTTAACTTCCTGGTCATTAAATACCTGAATGATCACTTATCTCTATTATTATTTAGTCTTAGATAGCTCGGTACTACTTACTACTTTAAGTAGATCTTATTAAAAATTAATTTCTTTGGTGAGAGTGCCCTGATGTTTTCATACTGAAACTTTGAAAATAGTTACCAGGACCTTATATGATAAATAATATCAGTTACCTAACCATATTTTTCCTTCCTCCTAATGTTACTCAGAACCCCTGACGGGTCTAATGATTTTTTTAATAGTGTAACGCCTATACTGTTATAATATAGGTGTTATAATATATTAATACATTTAACATTATAATATACATATATATTCATTTATTTATAAAGTAATTGTGTTTAAATAATATAGTGTTTCAGTATCCTATCCCTAAAGAAAGTGATAGACTAGTTTATGTATGGGGCTTAGGAGAACATGGAGCTTTGGGAAATCAAAAACAGTTGAAACATAGACGAAAACCTCCTGTATATTTACAAAGGCCTATGAGACATCCATTTGCTGAACATTTCAAGGTGCATTTCAATAAGTTTATTAAATTTCTTAATCTTAAAACTAGAATAATAGTGTTATTTTCAGAGTAAAAGTTTTCTTAAAGGTAACAGACTTTTATGAGTTCAACATACAATTACTTGTAGAAGAACTTATTGTCAAATATTTAAACAAAAATGGAAACTTTAAAAAGGAATATGTAAGGAATTAAATAAATTGTTTTGAAATAATCGGTGATTGTTTGTTTTTTTATAATAAATCAGTTCTTAAAATCTAACTAACTTTCATAATTGAAAAAAACATTTGGGTAATGGATAGGAAAAACATGTGGTAGAGAGTAAATTTACTTTATTAGTGGCCCTGCCTATATGAGCCATGATTTTCTCCACTTGTAGAAAGAAAGAAGGAACTTCACATCTCTTCCTTAATGCTACTAATATTCTGTCTATTCTTTAAAACAATTGTGCATACATCAAAGACTCTATTAGATGGAGTAGGTTTCCGATATAATTATGATTGTGCACGTGATAGTCTTCCATATTGTAGACAAGAAGGGTTTTATGCCCATACATTATAAAATCTACATTCTTAACATATTATTAACACTGTCTTAATCCTACATATTGTTAATAATTATTTCCACATCTCTCAGATGCATTTAAAACCTTATCTTTGTCAAATTTTCAATTATTAATAAAATGCTTTTTATTCATAAATTTGTAGTGTATGACATTCTTTTTTTTTATTAGCTTGGGAGCGGGTTTTAAACTGCCCGAAGCACTGCTACCTTAAGGTATATTGTACTTACCTCCCTAATCTAGTCAAATAGCCCCTTCCCTCTTACCAGGTTTAGGAGTTTCCTGAATAGTGTTTTACCTTCAGCATCCACCAGAGCTCTACCATCACCAAAGAGGTTGAAGCGCCTCTCGGCAAGTATTTCACATCTATAAATAATGTGTGTGGCAGTCTCCAGTTCCTGCCCGCATAATCTGCACACTGGTTCATCTTTGTAGATACCCATTTTATGCAGATGTTTCCTTAGTCCACCGTGTCCTGTGAGTAGACCTGTGGCTATCCTCAATTCCTGCCTAGACAGATGAGACTCTTCTGCAGCCCCAAGGAAGGTTTCCTAAGGGTTAGCTTACTGTGTCTCGTCCCTTCAATCCTGATCCAGTGCTCACAGTGTCTTTCAGCCATCCACCTTCGCACTGCCATCTTGACCACAGATTTGGAAATGCCTACCGCCGGCTCCGGTCCAATGAGGGGAGTCGAAGACCCCTCTCTGGCCAGCGCATCTACGGCCTCATTTCCAAATATTCCCCTATGCCCTGGCACCCAACCTATCTTGATTTGATTGTACCTTGCCAGGGCTTGTAGGTTATTTAGGCACTCCCTGACTATGGCCGAGGTGACCACATGTCCGTTTAGCGCCTTAATTGCTGCCTGACTGTCGGAGAAATGACATTCTTAGTACACTCATCTTCATTTCTGTTAGAAATATTTATATTTATTTGAGTACAGTTTTCTGTTTTTCCTAACGTTACAATATACCCCTCTGTGACTCGTTTTGGAGTACTGTAACTCCATTTTCAAAACTCTTTGTGAGTACAATTTAAGTTTTGAAAATGGAGTTAATCCGAAATGCGTCAACAGCGGAAAATATTGTAATGTAAGGAAAGGCATAAATCTGTACTGAAAAATAATTTTGTAGTGTGACACTTATTTTTTTGTTAATTCAGCTTTTTCAAATATGAATTAATTCATGAGTGGAATTTAATAATGGATTAATTTTAGTTTTATATAGGACAAAAACTTTTTACAAAAGGGAGATGGTATCTAATACAGTTATTTTATCCCATTTTGCTTAAAATAAGTGATAACGTATCATTTCATAAAACAGCTGAGTTTATGTTGTAGGTTAGGTGGTATAACATCTGTTTTAACACATAGTTTATGTTACTAAATTTGTTTAAGAATTTTGTTGACCAAAGTAGGAATTGACTTCAAAAAAATTTTGTTTATATTACTTGTTATAAATCATCTTTTGCAAAATCTTATATAGGTTTATTTTATTTAGTTCAAAATGGTTAATAAAAATAGAGGTGTATAAGAAAAGGTTTTAATTTTTCCCACAGCAATTCCATAATTTGCTCTATATTAAAAATATACTTAATCACTAATCGTATCATAATAAATGGAGACATATCTCTACTGGTTATGAGTAAGTTCAAGTATATTTAAAGATTCACAAACACTGAACTTTTAAAAAGAAGTATGCAACTAGAAAATAAAGTAAATGTTTTTTAAAGGCATAATGAAATTTCCTTTTAAGCACTTACTTATTTTATAATTTTTGTAATCCAAATCCAATATATATCTAAAAAATATTATAGCCAGTTAATTACTTTCTAATTAGAGGTAAAATTAAATGAGGACAGTGGTAATCTTACAATTATTACCCTTCTGTACATTACAGTCATATTTATCAAAAAGTATGAAAAAGATCAGTCATCCTGTTATGATAATGACCTGTCCTAAATAAATACATATGAGTTGTATCTTTTATAAATTAGATATTATTTAATTATTATTATTGTATTATCTTGGATTTATTATTAATTGTATTAAGCCTTGTCCACACTATTAGACAAAGTCGAGCGATTTTTCTTTTTAGACAATGTCTAGATACAATCGAGCTAATATATATATATGCAACAAAATTGCGGAACATTGGTCTCCCAGCTCAGATGGGAGACTTTAGACAATGTTGCGGATCATTTCTTAGTGTGGACATGTTGTGAGACATTGTTGCCAGTCATCAGTGGGGCAAGAGGAATAATTATCATTTAATTGCTTTCGTTTCGCTCAAGTTTTGTTTCCGACTGTTTTATTATTTAAATATAGGGCCTAAGGAAAAAGTTTTGTTTTCCATAGACGTTTACTGTACAAATTGTTTATTGGAGGTTACAAATCCCGCTTATAAAAATTGCAGTAAAAAAAGAAAGGTGATGAAATAACTAGCCAAAAAATATGAAATCTCCATGGGTGATATGGAAAAAATTCATGTATGGCAGAATTATTTCTCTAAATGCGCTTTCTCTTTTCTCAATATTTCTGTTTAAAAGCTGTAGTAATTCTTCAAAATTACTTGCAGTCAAACGAGTAAAGTTTTGGAACCCGATCGCTTCTTCCAATTTCAGTGTTGAAAATAAATTGCAACCAAAACAAGATTTCTCTGGGTAAATTTCACGCTTCTACCAACGGTCTCTTCCCCTTTTTGCGTTATTCAAAATTATAACAGCGCAAACAGTGATTCCAACAAGGTCAGCCACGTCTAGCAACTAACCAACAACTGTGTACACACAAAAAAGTCTCTAAAATGTCTAGATACATTGTCTAGACAAGTCTAAAAACATCCCTTAGACATGTATATAGACAATCGCTTGACTTTGTCTAATAGTGAGGACAAGGCTTAAATGACTATTTAATTAACAAACTGTTCTTGCTAATTCTTATTTATTTATGCAGGTATTAGATGTTGCAAGTGGATATGGCTTTACAACATTTGCTGTGGCTAGTAAGGATAAGTACAAAGTGTTTGGTTGTGGAATAAATTCAGACTCCCAGATAGGTAATTTAGTTTTATGTAGTTATAATAAACAACAGAAATTTATTCTTTGATATAAGTTTGAAGAATATAGTACTAACTCTTGAAATTTGAGACACTACTATAAAATAAAAATTATTTAGAGAGATTTGCTTAACAAAATCAAAAAATTGTTTAACGATTCTATGGTTTTAAGTAGAAATTACTAGTTACTAAGCAAAATAAATTATTTCTGATAATCTTAGTTATATTTCCTTGGAAAATAAAGAACATATTATTTTCATAAAGGATTTCCTGAAAATTAAATACTCTGCCTTTCAGGAAACTTACTTAATAATTAAAACTTGTAGTTCATTATAAATAACATGTTAGGTTTTGTTTAGACTTATGTGTATGAAAGTTAATATAACCTGTATGCATATATAATAATATTTGTAATGACTTATTTACCACCTGTTTTACACTTATACAATCAATTTAACAAATTGCATTCTGCATGTACAAAAATGTATCAGAATTCTAAAAGTATCTGGATTATAATACAGTGGATTTCAGTTAATATGATCACCCGTTTATAGGACAAGTCGTTTAATTTAAAAAACAAAGACTAATGTATGTTATACACAAAATATTAGAGCATTAATTGGCCTAAAAAGCCACTAATAAAACCATTTTTTATAAAATCATAAACAGCATTTTATTCTGTCCAAATAAGCACGGAAGTTGTCTAGGGGGGGAAAGTGAATTTGTAAGCGAAATCTTTTAAGTTGAAAAGCAATTGAGACTGAAATAAGGCTACAGCTGTTAGTTGCAAAACTCATCCTCATTACTCAAAGTGGTATCTCTTAAACAGTCTATTCTTTCAATAATGATTTATAGATCTTTACATTGAAACTGTCAGTTTCAATTGACAGATTGTTTGTAAATAAACCCTGCATTACTTTACACATAACTGTGTTTATTAAACATTAAACTTTGATTTTCATATTGTGAATGCTATTTTTTTACAGATATCATACCTATCCTAACTTGCTACTTTGTGAACCCATATTTCACCACTATTTATTAATTCTGTCACTTGCAATTAACATTGTTGTGTTCAGAATATATTTCTAAGAAACATATATGAAAATGTTGTATTTTTGGATTGTCATCATTCCTTCATCCGAAATTCTTTCTGAAGGCTCAGATCCAGAATCATCAAAAAGTTCGTCTTTGAGTACCTGTTCAATGTTTCATTGATTATCAAACCATCATTTGACAGTTTTCAGCTATTATTCAATTATGAAAATAAAATAACACTAGTAAAATAATAATAAACATTGTTGCTCATATAATTCACAAAAACAACAAATAAAATTCATAAATAGCAACAAACAACAAAACGCTCATATAATGTATCTAGCACTCGACCATTCCGGAGATGATGATGACCCACTGGTTCGTCTATACTGGTCAGCGCGTCACCAAATGGCTCAACAGCCAAGGGTGGGCGTTGGCTAGTAAGTAAGTAATAAATCTAGCACTATATGCTGACAAGAAATAGAAACAGCACATGGCAAGAGCTGAGTTTGTATTGGAGGTGATTGTCATTCCACTATCGATCAGGACTATACTTGACGCTAAAATGCTAATGGATCGGATCCAAACCGACAGTGTGTTATAGATCAGGTTGTAGTTAAACACCACATTAAAAAAATTTGGATTTAAAATTAGCTATAAATTATTTTTTATAGATAAATTTTTAACTTCACTGGGGATTATCATTTTAGTGATTAAGCATTTGATTAGCAACATATGTCTGCCCTGATATGGCCCCTAAGAGTAAAATATTTTTGAAAAATTTTTACAATTTTTCTTTTTTCAAATTTTTTTTTATTTTTCTCTAATTTTTTAACTTATAGCAATATTTGTTAATATTTTTTTTCATTTACTAATTTCCTCATGTTAACCAAATTTTTCCTTACGTTTACTGACAATTTCTTTGCTAAAAATTATCTGTTAATAATTTTTTTTAGATACCTATTCATTGTAAAATACCGCACGAATTTCGAAACGATCTGTAAACTAGTGGTAAAATCATAGATTTTTTACACAAGAGAATTTCTTCATTATTCAATCACCTGTTTATTGTAAATACTACACAAACCTCAAAACAATTTGTAAATACGTGGGAAAACCAATAGACTTTGGACACAAAAGAATGGTGACTACGTACTCTGTGTAGTATTTATTGTCCAGATAGTTGTAAATATTTAACCTAGAATATAGCACAATACACAGGAAAACTAATAGTAAACATCCGGCAATGCTAGTCTGAAAAAAATTGTAGAGCGTACATATTCGGGAATGCTCCTGCTGGCCTCTGTGCGATCTCATATAATGGACAGTAAATGCTAATCAAAGGGTTAAACTTTTTATACATACAACATTTTGGTAATTTTATTTTATTGAATATTTCTTATTACAGTAACAAGCAGATTTCATATTTTCTGCAATCACTGAAGATAAAAATATTAATGTTGTAAAATGACTATGTAAAATCTTTTTTTTTTAATTTTAAAATAGAAAGCATTTACAGAGTTTTTTACTACCGCAAGGTTAAATGAATAATTGCTTTTGCAGGCTATCATGCTCCTCGGAGAGATGCCCCTTTAGGCCTGGTTCTTGTTCCTGCCCCAATAGAAATAGTTTTCCAGTCAGAAACTACTAAAGCAATAGCAGTATCTGCAGGGCGAGCACACACTTTAGTTTTAACAGATAACGAAGGAGTATATTCATTTGGAAACAATGCTTATGGTCAATGTGGTCGCAGAGTTGTCCCTAATGAAGATTACGGAAGTAGTAGAATGATTCATAATATTCCTGAGCTTGGAAGTCATAAAATAACTGGAATCCATTGCGGGCAAGATCATAGGTAATGAAACTTTAAATATAATCATTTATTACAATAAAAATATTGAAAAGAACCCCAATACCACAAAAATAACAAATAAAATAAAACAAGTTACTTAAGATTAAACCCTAATTATTTTATTTGTTATTTTTGATTATTTTTGTGGTATTGGGGTTCTTTTCAATATTTTTACTGTAATATATTGTACCACTGTGCTCTTGATATTGTGTATAATCATTTATATTTCACATTAATGTATATTTTTTTTTTTTTTTTTAACATTGCACACTGATAAAATAGCAACTACGAGGGCATTTTTTGAATGTTTCAGCTGTTGTTATCTAACATGATAAATAGTAAAGACAGCACTATATCAATGTGCTTTGTCACTCAGTTTGCTTTCAGTTGTACGGAAAATAAAATATGGGAAAATTGAAGTTATGTGGAGGTTATGAACAAAAACTTTTCAACAGTAGATTTTCTTCAAGAATTGTGTCTTGAATATGGTCAGAAGTTTATCAATCAAGGTGACCACTGGATACAATTTTATAAACGTTTGTGAGAAATCTCAGATCATTTAAATATATCTGACTGTTCCCATCCAGGTTATCAAAAATATTACACTAACAGAAGTTCTTCATTTGATGAGTGCAAAACAGCTTACTGAGGCTCACAAAACCCAGTTAATTGGATATATTTTAGACTTTCTTTTGCTATATAGCATGTAAGGAAAAGATTATTTTTAATATAATTGTAACTAGTGACAAAGCTGAGGTAGTATATATAAATACTAAGACAAAACATTAGTCAATATTATATTGATCTCCTTTATATTTTACAGCTTTATAGTAGTTTCTTGGATATTGAGAGAGGTTTGGAATAATTTACAGTACTTCAATCAAACAGTGTAACACTTTGTAACAAAAATATAGACAAAACGGTCAGCACAATAACTCAATTACAAACATAGGGAGGTTAGTGAGTAGACATTAAAAGTGGGCTAAACAAAATTTTTTAAAATATTTTCTCAACAATCAGCTAGCACAATGCACAAAACTTTTTTAAATGTAGAAAATCGAGATATTTTCTTAGTTTTTTATTAGTAGATCAACATTTATAAATTAAACTGCTATAATGAAACACCCATTTAAAGAAATTTCAAAAACACCTAAACATGTTAAAACAGCTAAAGCATTTTCATTTTATGTAAAAAATTCTAAAATACTCAATTTATGGTATTTAACATTAATCCTAGTTTTTTTTAGCTAATATAAAGAAAATAATATATTATAAATAAATGGACAAAATTTGTTAAAGTGAAATAGACACACTCACCAATTCAGCAGTGCTTTAACTTTTCCTTCAATAGTCCACATGACACCAGTTTTCAAGCCCTTATTAATGCCAGTACATTACTCCCAATATTTTCTAGTCCATTTTTTGAAAACAACCATCTTTCAAAAGAAAAGTATTCTACTGGTGAGGTTTTGAGCTGAACTGAATTATGGCCAGTATAAATGGATCCAGGTTCTTTTATAATCGAGTCTTGTTCTTCTCTAGTGGTTCTTCGAAAATGATTTTGGTTAAATTTTTCAATAACAAGAGTGTTGTCTTTTTGTCCATGAAAGTAAAGTCATCTGGAGTAGATGGTTTTCTTCCTTGCTGTGATTTTGAAAGTTCTGTGCTTTTGGCATTTTTTTTCTTCTAACATTACTTTGGCCAATAACATAAGATAAGTTACTTACCAAAGCAATAGATGCCTTTGCCCTATCTGAAACTCCAAACCTATCACTAGTTAATACGATATTTTTCAACTTGATCCTCATCTGTCCTGGTAATTTAACTTCAAACTCATGTTCTTCAAAATGTTTCGAATTATCACCTTCCTCAAACGAATTACAGTCTTTAGGCAGCAAGAGTGTTTCTACATATTTTTATTATGATGGCTTATATTGTGAGTGAATATTAGAGACAAGCCATCAATGTTCAACTTCTTTTAATATCTTTGGATATTTTTTTTTTTTGTAATTTTTATGACCGGTATTTTGTTTTCCTTTTAAACAGTTACAGGAATTCGTTACAAGGCACTTACAAACCTCTAGGATGTTTTGCAATAAAAATCACAAAGAAGTTATTCTTCACTTAAATTAAATTTTGATTTTAAATAATAATTATTTAATTAATAATTGTTATATTTCTTAATGTTTACAATTAAGGTTTAGGAAAGTATTTTCTTCAAAAATAATAATAAATTTAATAAGTAAAAGCCATAGTTGAAATTTGTTAGAAAAATCAATTATTTATTTGCCTTATTACTTTAGGTTATAGTATCAAGATGAAGAAAATACTTCATAAAATACTACTTTTTAAATTTATCTCACTGTAAAGAGAAATGTTGTATATCTGCTGTATTATTTGGTTCATTTTCTGCTTTATACAAAATAGTTTTATCAGATTCGGAGAAATAAAAATAAACTAACAAATGTTTAATGAATCTGTTGCAGTTTGTTTATAACAGAGAAAGGTGAAGTATATTCTTGTGGTTGGGGAGCAGATGGACAGACAGGATTAGGACATTACCATTCAGAATGGAAACCTAGTCAAGTCGGGGGAGATATTCTTGGTGAAAATATCGTCAAAGTCACTGGAACTGGAGATTGTGTACTTGCTTTAAGTGGTAATTGTGTAAAGTAAGCTTTTAAACTCAAAACGTCAACACAAAGTTACAAAATGTTTTATTATATATTATATTTAAAAACATCTCTTGAGTAAGTGCAAAATATCTTATTTTTAACAAATTCAGGCATGGACCCTTGAATATATGAAAATACCATGTTTTAAAATATTTTACAACTTCTAACATTTTGAGGGTATAACTTTACTTTAACACACTGACACAAACATCCTTGTAACTTTATAGATCTTATTTTGTGCTTTAAAATAATATATAATTTGTATGAGATAATTAACATAATTTATTTAGTTTTTTGTAAATATACCCATTTTGAAGTAATAAAAAAAGTTTCACATAGGTTTTTATTTTCAGTTTTTTCAATTAAATTGTTCAAACCGTTATTTACAACAATTTACTTCTTATAATCACAGCTAATATATAAAAACACATATAGTAAAACCCCTCTTATCCGAACTTCGCTTAACCTTCACCTAAATGCTCAGCCGAGTATCAAATATTTCTGTAAATACAGCAGAAGTGCCTGTTGCAAGGTGGGGTTGATGACTTGGGTGACCAAATCAGCCTGTCTGTGGTAAACGTACTGCAAGGAGGGGGAGATTGTTGTTGTTTTGTTAGAAAATACAACTATTATAATATCTACAATAAAATAGTTTGTACATGTTTTTATTGAGAAATATACTTTAAAATACTTATTGCTTATCTGAAATAGTTCTGCCCTTATTATTTCTGATAAGAAGGGTTTTACTGTATAATGAAGTTTTGCTCAAAATGTTTTTCAACTATAGCTTAGCTCTACAGTTTATACCCAGGTTGTGTTTAAATCACAATAAAGTTAAACCACTCTGAAACTCATCAGAATATATTATATCTGATAAATTATTACAACATAAATAACTAATTAAACATTATAATTATATAATAAACAATTTATTTATAAATAATAAACCCAAAGAGTATAACAAACAAGGGCAGCTCCAGGATAGACTTTCTGGGGAGCACATTAGCAGGAAAACGTGGGACAGTTTCGGGCAGAAAAATTTCAAAAATAAAGACATGGAAATGAATTTTTAAGCTATTCTTAAACTTAAAAATCACAAAAAATTTTCTATTTTTTTCATCAAAACCTGCATTTTACCTGAACTTTTATAGATATCTACATTATTATTTTGTACCTAATACAAAATATTGTTTAACTTTTATCGTTTCATCAAACTACTCGGTCCGATGAGGATCACACGGAGTTCTAGTACACAGACTGTTAGTAAGCCAAGCCGGTACGAAGCTAGTGCACAACTTGTAACATGCCAGTGTTGTTAATGCTGGGTGGAGCTACCAGTGTTAGGTGAATTTCTACACGTAACATTACATAAATGTAAAAACAATATACATTGCTTTAAAATAAAAGTCAAATGAAAAATACATTTTTATAAGTAAACTGGGATAAATTTAAATCTGTTCTGAATATAAAAAATATATTTCTAAAAAAAAATAGTACTGACATTCTCGGTGGAGGGTAATTGTCCCTCCCTTGGAGCCGCCCTTGGTAACAAACAGTCCCTTCAATTTCCATTTGAGGATGTTAACTAACATAGTAATTAGACATCATATTTGTATAAAAATATTGAGCTTCCATGTCAACTACAATGAATTATGGTTTGTTATCAGCAATACTGAAAGGAATACAATTCTAAACTGGCAAGATATCACTATCTTCCTTGAAATTATGCAAAATGTGATCCATACCTATGGTAAAGAATCAGATGGACACGGCTTTTTACAAAATCAGTTTAAGTCTTGTTTGGTTAGTTTAGTTTGCAGTGAATTATTTTGGAACTAACAAATGTGTTATTATACATAATATTGCCGTCTACAACCGAGTAAACTCAAATACATATGTAAATCTCCATTCAAGCTCAGGCCACATAACTAAACTGCTGCACGTGAGTGTAGTTCTACCATAGACACCAATGTGATAATATTTAAACTCTTTCTAAACCTAAATTATAAATGGAAATATTTGACAACTTGCAATGATGGTTTATATAAGTGAATAAAATATGAAATTTTATACAGAGCACAGTAACGTAATTATGATAAATAAATAACAATAACCCTTGCTACAAATATTTAAACACCCTTGATGTACATTTTGCCAACACAGTTAGCATCATCAGAAGGTTACAAACATACTGGGACTAAAAAGAAACAGTACATCTAAAAACTGGTCACTGGGCGGAGGAGTGGGAGTAGCCCATTGCGATTTTAGGTGTACTGTTTCTTTTTAGTCCCAGTATGTTTGTAACCTTCTGATGATGCTAACTGTGTTGGCGAAATGTACATCAAGAGTGTTTAAATATTTGTAGCAAGGGTTATTGTTATTTATTTGAATAAAATATATTCATTATTTCTTGTATATTTATTAATTAATAATTCATACAAATGAAACCTCTTGTTCTCTATATCTGCCCAATTTGGAAGCATGAATATTCCTTCTTCATAAAAAGCTTGACAGCAAATCAGTCAATTGCATAAAACACTTCTTGACCTATTATTATTTTCGCCTACAACGTATTATTTCAATGGCTAAAACAGAAATGTAACTTAAGTGCTAATCTCACCTGTACTATATGGTGCATGGTATATAAAATTATGTACTATATGTTGTGCATGATTGAGAGTTGCACAATTTTCTTTTTTTTTTGTCAAAGTTACATTGTGATTTCTACCATTGTCGTTCAGACAAATGGCATCTCTGATGGGCAATAATCAGTAGGAGACTTTTGTTGGCTCTAGCAACTGGCGGTAGTTGGCCACATTCTCTATTTATTGATCGTGAGAGAATCATATAACGATTCAAGAACTTTTTCAGCTGAAAAACGTCTGATAGCTCTTATTGGACAGTTTCCATTCTTTCTTTGCAAATCCTTGCTCACCATTTTTTACTTTATACTATAATATTGACGCTATATCTCATCAAATCGACAATGCCCCTCAAAAAGTTTTGAAATTTTTTCCTGATATTGATTCAGAAGTCTCACATACCTTTACATAACATTTTTATTAATTTTCAGATAACCACCTCAAAACTCATTTAGCACAATTTTTTATAAATTCAAAATCAATGTTACAGAGTTGAACATTCCCATAACTGATACCCACATCAAAAACCATCTTCAAGAGGGTTCCTGGTCATAGTGAAATGTGATGGCTTATGAACAATGATACCCAACCTATGATTTGTAATTTTCCTTAGTTAATGTAAAAAAGCTAATAAAAGAATCAAAAGATTTACTTATTGATTGCACTTGGCAAAAAAGAAATACACATGTTTTTCAGCAGACACATTTCAATCAAGTGATTGAACAATGCACTGATCTAGTACAAAACATGTTTTCTGAAAAATATTAGTAAGTGTAATCAATGAGTAAATATTACTAAAATAACCTCAAGATGTACAACCCAAAAAACTGCAAGTCATAAAAGAGCTGGGGCTTGATAAATGCCAAATTTGTAAGACCGGTAGACAGCTATTTCACATCTGAAGAGAACCAATACCAAGTGAAATGTACAAAAAGATACCTAAAGCAACTTTAACATTTGTAATTAGTCTAAAAATTAAACATGTAATTACATTTAAATTTGTCAATTTCACAAAGTGTCAGAGATCTGCTTAGGAAGAAATAATAACATATATATATATATATATATATATATATATATATATATATATACTCATGGAATGTGAAGCTGCAAATCTGATGAGGGAAAACTAAGTTTTAAAATTATGCTCAATATGGTCCTCATTAATAGGAACCTATGGACTATAGCTTCAGTGGCATATTATTAAAATTGGGCAGTTTGAAGTTATCTGATACTGGATCTCCACAAGAAGTGGGTAAATAGTGACCTACTCTGTATAGAAATATTGAGTTTACAAAATTCCATGACTGTCTTAAATAACATATACAGTACAGTCTCACTAATCCGGACTTGATGGGACCGGACCCTGTCCGGATCAACGAAAGTCCGGATTAGACGGAAAACGCCAAACAAATGCATACAATATGTGTTTTAGGCGGGGAAACATATTGAAATTGTAGTTTTAGTGAAATTGACGCCTAAATATAGCTATAAAGTACAGTATTTCATAGCTTATTTAGCAAAAAATCCTGTAATTGTAACAGAAAAGGTATGACATGAAAAATATCAAAGCATCTTTCTCGTTGAATAAATGTATTCACATAAAGCTATTTACACTATATGTATAAATGCACACAAAACTCAAACAAAAATGAAACTGAAACAAAAATAAACTTTAAAAAACTTAGTGAAAAAAGTCCGTAATGTTCTTTTGTTTTAACTATGAATGACGTCGTTTCACAGTACGATCTCGTAGGTCAGTAGCTCCGCAGTTGACGTATCAGTTTGTTTCTCAAAGTAGGTCATCAACCCCTCCAGCATTGCAGCCGCCCCATCATGAGTTGGGCTGACCGGTTCGTCTGTGTAGTCTTCCTCTTACGAGCTGTCATTTTCTGCGTTTGCAGTGCACACCGCGACGATTGACCACTTGATAACCAATGTCATTATCACTAATAATTCACTCGGAAATATCAGTGTCTTTCAACTCGGCCCAACCTTCCAATTGTTGAAAAATCTGAACAAATTCTGCGTCGTCATTAGTAGGTTGACTGTCGGTTTTTTTACTTTCCTGTGGCATTTCAGGCCACAATTTTTTCCAGCTCTTTTGGAGTGTAGACGGTTGCATTTCCTCCCACGATTCTGCAGCCATATAAATAACATCCTTTATAGTCACTTTTTAAAGAATTTCAATAAATTGTGTAGCTGGATCTGCTTCTTGTTGTTACAAAAGCGATAAAATTAACTTTTTCCTATATCGCCGTTTTATCGTCTCTATCACGCCTTGGTCCATCGGCTGAATGAGAGCCGTGACGTTAGGAGGAAGAAATATAATAAAAATGTCACCATGACGCTATTCTTCATTTGGGTGGCATGGGGCATTATCAATTAGTAAAACCGCTTTTCTAGGGAGTTGTTTCTCTTTTAAAAACGTTTCTGTTGTTGGAACAAAGTTTTCAAAAAACTTCAGTCCTTAACATTTTGACTGTTCATCCACGCTGATTTTTGGAACTTGTATTGGGCCGGTAGAACACTTAAATTTACATTTTTTAAAACCCTAGGCTTTGCGGATTTTCCTATCACCAAAAGTGGAAATTTTAGATCGTCAGAAGCATTACTGCAGGGCAGCAAAGTCATACGTTCTTTCTTAACTTTATGGCCTTTTCCTACTGAATCTAATTTGGAAGCTAAAGTTTTTTTTGGGAACATTTTATAATTTAATCCGGTTTCGTTAGCGTTGAACACCTGACAAGGTTGTAAGTTTACATCTCTGAGAAACTTGCCAAATTTGTCTTTGAATTTTTCCCTGCATCACGGTCACCTGACAAAATTTCACCACTTATTCCGAGTTGACGGATGCCGTGTCGTTCCTTCCACCGTGACAGCCAACCCACACTGGCAGTAAAATTAGGATCTCCTTTTAACTTTTCATTCAGTTTCAGAGCGATCGTTTGCAAATTTACACCCGATAATGGAACACCCTGTTCCCATTGTTGGCAAAACCAAACATACAACGCTTTATCTAAGGTTTCATTTTTTGGTTTTTTTAAAGTTCTTCTGCCGCCTAAACTGTCTTAACTAACTATTTTTGCAAAAAAATCTTCAATTTCCTGTCACTTTTTCTCCAATCGGAAACAGTTTGTTTTCCCACGCCTAACTCTTTTGAAATTTTAGTAAGCGATTCACCTTCACCATTACGAAATAAAGCTTGGAGTTTTTATTCCATTGTTACTATCACTGACTTACGTTTAGTGGCCATTTTCACTGAACACTGAACGAGACGTAAATAAAAAAAAAAAACAGATCAATATCGCACTAGAATTAAATGACAACTGAGCAGAAATCTTGCGAGAAGCAGTAAGGGAGGCATCCGTCCGACAACACAACTGACCTGACGCCAGACGGATAGACTTACTATCCGTTTAGTCAGCGGTCCTTTATCTTTCGTTTATCGCAAGATGTCTCCGATGTCACGTGCGTTGTAGTGTTGATAGATCTAATGTGAATATATTTTTTCAAAGACGTTTTTCCTATTTTAATAGGCAAAAGAAACAAATAATATGGTAAATTCATATTTTAATGAATAAATTATATTATTTGTCTATTAGAGTAGGAAAACCCCTTTGAAAAATAACAAATATAGACGTATAAAAATAAATATTTTTGTGGACGGCAGACTGATTGTGCACTGTAAAATACTATAACTAAACACAAATTTTGGGCCGTCCGGATTAGCCAGACGTCCGGATCATCGGAGACCGGATTAGCGAGACTGTACTGTATAACTAATTCGAAACTTATTGATGTACTTTTTATATATGCAAACACTGGTTTATTTAAAACGTTTTTTTAAATATTGGTGTATCCTGGTCTGTCTTAGCAGACAAGTATAGTTGGGAATTACATCTCAATTCTGATGTAATGTAAATAAAAACTTTCTTTGTACAAAATGTCATATTTTCGTTCTTGCCTTGTTAACGTCTAATATAGTGTTTCTAACATCTCGTTTAAGCCAATGTGTAACTTTAATTAATGAAATGAAGAATTGTGAGGTTTTACATGTTTTTTAATGATGTTACAATTTTTCAAAATCATAAATTTTAGAGCATCTTAGAGAATTATTTTTTCTGCTTCATAGATTTCTGTGTATCACGAAGTAAAATATCTTAGCAAAAATTTTAGGTTTATTATATTTTCTTTTCTTTTTAATTTCAGCTTCTTTTAAACTATTGTTTATTAAATATATTTTTTTTTCAGAAAAAGGTGAAGTATTTGGTTGGGGTAACAGTGAATATCGTCAGCTTCAAAGTGAAGGAGATGTTCAACAGATTTGTTCACCAATATATTTGCCCAAACTAAAAGACAAAGGTAGAATTGTGGACATTGCAGCTGGTGGATCATTCTGCATTGTTGTCAATGGTATGCTGCTTGAAATCATACGAATGAGATAGAAATGATTTCTCAAAGACAATTTATGATGTTATTTGGTACACAAGCCACATTATATAAAATGAGTCTTGTATGGAGCAATGTAGACTTTATCCTTTCAAATAAACTTTATAATAATTTTTCTGGAGTATGAAAATACTCCAGTTCTGGAATTAATTTTTTTTAAAGGACAATAAAGGAGTTGAATTTAAATATCGAAATCTCGTTGCTGTTCATGACAAGCTGGTTGTTAATCACTTATTACACTTTGATATTATTAAAAAGTCTGGTAGCAAGTAATATCAAAGTATAAAAAGAAATTTAAATAATTTACAATTATGAAAATGAGGGACATTTGCTCATTTTCTAATAACATATATGTTGACAAAGTATGTGAAATATTGCTTCAGTTAGCAACAACATGTTTTGATGCAAGATTGTGTCCTGTATACAAGTAGTTGACATAAAAGTAGTAAAGTAAAAAATTACTTGAAACTTATTTTGAGTCCAAAAGCATTTTCAATTAAATATCATTTGGCTTTGTAGTTTATACGAGAACTGCAAAACTGACACTTTTTGTAATTTTATTAATCTAAATTTTTGTATGCAATAGATTTATTTTATTTTACTTTTCAAAACAGTATTATATCATAATACCATGAAAGTCTGTTTTTTTTAGTTTCTGAAAAATGTTTTTATTTTTTAGTGGGCGTAAAAAATAGCCCTTCATTTCACAACTAGATCCATGTATGATTATCAAGCTCTTATTAAGTTCTCTAGGAAAATTTCTTTTGTGACATGATCATTTGTTTTTTATAAGTGAGGACAAGAAGTGATCATTTGTTGAGTGAAATTTATATTTTTTTTGTATATTGAAAAATACAGATTCTATTTCTTTCTTTAAGTTTTGTTTTTTAAAATGTCTACTATGTATGTTTATCAAGGAGGTAAACACTTCAGAATACTTTAGAGTAATGTAAAAAGCTTTTTAGCCTCGTCCAATTTTAAATTATTCAATAATATTTCTAGCTCATAATATTTTCTAACATCAGAAAATAAATTTGTTTACTGTATTGAAAGGTCTGATACCCTTATTTACAAGTTATTGGCATATTTTATAACCCAGTGCTAGTAGTAGGCACTGGGTTACTATTAATTCAGTAAATGTTCATATGTCTTACAATTCCTCAATTTGTTTTCAAAAAATGAGGTCAGAAAGTTGATAAAATTTAATGTCGGGTTGGATTAAAATTAATTTATTCAAAATATACACAGATTTTTATATTATTTTTTTGAATTACTATCGCCAGTAAAATACTTGTGGATTACATTTTCAGAAAATTCTTTTACCTGTTTTTGTCACTTCTTCTGAACCATCAAACTAGTGCCCCTTCAACTTGACTATAAAAATCCACAGGTACTAGTTTGAGAGAATGAAGTTGGGGTTCCAAAATTGTAGCATTATATCTACTTCTACAACCTAGGAACAATGTGCTGGAGTATTGTCATGAAAGAGAAACCAATTATATCCTGCTATTTTTTTTTTCAGAATATTTACGTGTGATTGTAGGTCTTAGCTATGTAAAACGTTTAGCTTTTTATTGACCTCATTCCCTTAAAAAAATAAATTCATGGTAAATTCGGCCTTGTAATTGAAAAAACAACTAAAATTTTTTTAGACTGTTTTTATCCAAGTGAATTATTTCTACCTTGGAGATGTTTTTGATTTCTAACCCTCTGATTGACATTTTGTCAGTTGTATTTTATCCATATGCTTTTTAATATCTCTAGGATTTCTTATGAGGATATATTCAACAAAAGTCCTGAGATTGATGGTATACACTCATCTGATTGACAAATAAAGAAACTGTTTCTGTGACTCTTATCAAATACTTCACCATCATGGCATCTGTTATTGTGCTCAACATTCGAAATAGACAAGCATCTATTATTTTATTTTTCAATTCCTTCTATTAGTCCACACTCTCCTTATGTATATCTTGTTCAGATTTTCAATTGTTAATCAAATACTTTTTATTTATCCAGTCAAGTTCAAATACATTTTTTTAAACTTGTAATACAATTTTTTCAAATATTAATTAGTTTTAATCAATTAATTATAGTTCAATATAGGAGAAAAAAATTCACAAATAGGGTAATATGGTTTTTTTCCCATTTGGCTTAAAACAAGTGATAACCTATGATTTCATAAAACACTTGATTTTATGTTATAGCTTATATGGTAGAAACACATTTTTAATGGAAATAATGTTAATTTATTTATATTAATTGTAATTATTTAATAAAAAGTAACTAAAATAAATTTTCCCTATATTGACCCAAGTAGTAATTGACTAAAGATATTTTGTTTATATTACTTGTTTTGTACATTAATTTAAAACAAAACTGCCACAAATGAAAAATTTTAACATAAGTATTTTCATTTCAGAGTTCTCTTCGATTTATGAAGAATTACAATTTAAATGCACTTTCCCTTCCCATGTTACCTTAAAATCTGGAAGCTGATTTTCAGGTCTGTGCTTTGAAAGTATCCTAGATCAGGGCCCCAAAACTGCTGTGAGGCTCCTGTTTAGTTTACTAATACTAAGACATGTCATTTTTAGCTGTATGGCAAGTCTATATCTGACATTTTGCCTTGATCTATCTACCCAAAGTACTCCTAATACAGGCAAAGGGACAAGAGGGTCAAATTATTGCTTTATAAAAAATATTCTAACTAAACTTTATAATAGACTTTAATTTACTTGTTTAACTTTATAATCTAAATTTTACTGACAGACCTCCAGATTAGTACTTCCCAACTATCTAGAGTTGAGGTTTTTTTCTCACAGAAAGGTGTAATTAGGTTTTTGAAGGATAGACCTTAAGCATTCCTTTTTACATCTTTTAACTTGGGAAAGAATATTCAGGGCACAAACTATGTTTAGTAACAACTTTAATTTCTAAAACCCATTTAAAACATTTCTTACATAAGTATAGAAAAATATTGAGTTTATGTATTGTTTTGTAAACAATTTTTTTTTAAATAAATTAAAATTAAATTTAATAGCAACAAATTTAAATTGTAACAAATTACACTGCAGCTTTATTTTCTTAGACGATGGTTTTGTATGTTCTATATTACAGAGGATGGAGGTGTTTTTGTTTGGGGCTTTGGACTACTTGGATGTGGACCTGAAGTTCAAAGATCTGTTGAGCCAATACAGATCCCTGAAACTTTGTTTGGAAATAATTTATTTCTTGAAAATTCTAAAGTGATGAGGGTTGCTTGCGGACTGTTTCATTTAGCAGCAATAACCAACTATGGACATTTGTACATGTGGGGGAAAAACAAAGGTGGCTGTCTGGGTCTAGGTCACACCAAGGATCAAAATTTTCCACTCAAGGCAAATATATTTTATGTTTACTTAAGAAATAAATTATATTTGTAGATTACCTCTTAACTGTTTACAGTAACACGTGTTTATCAGACCTCCAGATGATTCGGATCAGTGTTTTATATAAAAATTGTTAGTAGTAGGCAATTTTAACCCTCAAGGACGCACACTGTTGTAAAAAGTACAACAGTTTTAATATTTTGATTCTTGTTGAAACCTGTTGGTAGTTATTTGTTTAAATCACCGTTCTATTCTTCTATTGGCCCCACCACTACTCTTATCAGTTATCATCAATGTCTTAATTCTATCAACATAGCATCAGTGTGCGATTAGTTCTGGTCAGTCATCACTGTTGTACAAAATACAACAAGGCGCCTTCTGACGTTTTTATTTTTTCGGTACTGAAAAAAGTGATCATAACTCAGAAAGTGAATTGGAAGGTGATTGGCACTCTACGTAAGAACAAACGGGAAATTACACCAGAATTTCTGCCTAATAAAACCAATCAGCCAGGTACTTCCTTGTTTGGGTTCTAGAATGATCGAACCATATTCTCATATACGACAAAAAAAAATAAAGCTGTAATATTGATTTCGACTATGCACGACTCAGATTATGTTGACGAACAAACAAATAAGCCATAAATTATATTGCAGTACAACAAAACGAAAGGTGGAGTTGATATTAATGATCAGCTTTGTGCTACATATAGAGTTGCCCGGAGGACAAGAAGATGGCCAGTTGCATTCTTTTTTGCTCTGATAAACATTGCTGTTGTCAACTCACAAGTAATTTTTTCATTCGTAAGACCAAACTTTTAATAACTAGATTGAAAGTTAAGGAAAATATAGAAAACCGAGATGTTGTATAAAATACAACAACGCGCCTACTTACGTTAGATAAAAAGGCGCGCGTCCATGAGGGTTAAAATTCATTCATAGATGACAGTCATTACATAAAATGCATTTATCAAATAGTTAGTAATTTCTTTGATTCAATATATAACATATATTTTAGTTACAATTGTAGTAACAATCAGTTATACAATCGTGGTAGTGAAAACTAAATATTAAATCTGTTATACTGAGTTTGATTGTACTGTAGTCCCAAAAGATGCGAACATGGGGATTATTTTCAAGTTGTTTATTCACCACACATTTAGGCTACATGCATTAAATGATATGCTAGAAGATTTTACACTCTTCACACAGTTCGTCAGTAGCAAATTCTTTTTAGTCAAAATTTGTTAGTTTTTTTATTGTTTGTGTAATCCCAGTTGACATCAAATAATTTTAAATTTGAGTACTACTCAGGTGTGTAATGAATTATAAATCTCAGTACAGCCTTATACTTGCAAAAATGATATACAGTAGAATGTCAGTAATTCAGACATCAAAAATCTGGAGTGTTGCAAATCCGGATCGTGGTTTCAGCGTCCACGGCACTCAGGGTGAGGAACGTGTTGCTCGTTGCCGTTACAATACGTATCTAAACTAAGTGTTATTTTTAATTATAAATGCAAAGAAAATAAACTAGTTCTGAAAAAATTTGTCAACAAAATTTAAAACGTAACGTACAGTATATTTAACCATTATTTAAATTTTTTAGATTTGTGTGTTCTACACGCTTACCATTAATGCGTATTGTAAGCCATCAGCAAAATAATAAAATTTATTATTAAACTTAATCTTTAGCTAATTTGTCATGTAATATGCTTTTGTTTAAACAACAATAAACAACTTTTTCACTCTATATTCATGTACCGACGTGTTTTTTTTTTTTTGCTTTCTGTGCTATCTATTAGTATGTGCATTATATGTTCCTTCGCCCTCTGACGTCTTTTTTGTAATAATTCATAGTTTAATTAAAATCTTCACAATCCCTAAGCATTAAAATAGATTATAGTTAATGAAATATCAGTTATACGGAGCAGTTTAGAGATTGTTTGAAAATCTGAATAAATCAGTAGTCCGGATGGGTTTCGGTCCCAATTAATCTGGGTTTTTGACGCTCTACTGTAGTGTCAAAAAATTATCGTTATTTTTATAATCGAAAAAATTTATATGTTCTAGGAGGTGGATATTAATTGGAGAATTTATCTGTTAATAGTGACTGGAAAAACACTTGAGTGATCCTATTACCAGAGCAAATTTCAAAAAGAATTTGTTTGTTTATTCGGTCCAGTAATACTACTACTAATGTACCTTACTTTGGTCACAATGTTTACAGTAGTAGTAGCTCATATTTTCCATGTGTAATGTCTACTTAGTTTAGTTATATGTGTTGTTTTCATTTACAAGTGTCAATTTCTTTTACTATGCTGAAATGCTTTGATATTTCAAAGTATTTCTTTTCCTTATTATTTTATAATGTGACCTTGGTATGTGTATTTAGTCCTAGTCCAAGATATTAATACTACATATTTCTACTAATACCATTATTATAATAAATTTGCATGATATTTATAACATATACAAATGACTTATTTTAATTTTTCTAGCAATGTTGGGTATTATTTCTTAATTATCTGTCTTACTAGAATTTAATTTTGATTCGGTTGTTTATTGTCTTTATATGTCTAATCTATAATCTCATTTTATTCTACATTTTTACTTTTTTTTATCTATCACTCTGCTCTTCACAATTCCTGTTAAACAAAATGTAGAACAATACTTAAAAAAAGTTATATATACAAAAATATATTTTTGGAGTGAACTTTTAGTTTATATTGTTATTAAAGTGATTTTATATTATCATGAAAATTGAAATATAACAAAAGGAAATGATTTATGCATGAGTTCTTGTATGTTAATTATGTTTCTTTAGATATTCAATAATTTTAATTGTTATTTTCATTATTCATTTAATATAGTAATGAAACTATATTAACTTTGAATACATTAGTAACTTTGAATAATATAGTAACTTTGAAAGTTAAATTTTAATCAAAATAGGTATAAAATAACATTAATCATAAAAAGTATTAAACAACTTTAAAAGCTTTTTTAAAAAATTAAGTTTTAAAATTGTTTACTCTTATCCTTACATATATCTTGGGAGTGAATTTCTTAAACCAGCTCAAATTACAAACTAGCCCCAAGTATAATCCATATTAGCTGGCTGCTGAATTTTCCCTGCCTCAGGTATTAATGGGAACTTATCATGGCCAGGGAGGTTACTGTCACAAATTATTTAGAAATAAATCAAAAATTTCAACAACAATGCATTTCCATTAATTTATGCAATCCTGTAAATCAAAATATTAACATATAATGATAATTTATAAATTGGATACAATTGTACATAAGAACATGATATAATAAACATAATTCAAATTTAAGTTTTGAGACTATTGTGAATAGGTTATAAAGTTGCTTGGGGATAGATCGTTTCTTATCAGTAAATTATAAGTTATTCTCATGACATAAATATTGTTACTATTACTTTTGTAATAGTTCTTTTAACTTTTTACTTGTAAGCCTGTTAAATAATTGTGCATTTTTAATATCCATATCATGGTTATCTTAGATATACTCAGTGATACTGGTTGTATTATCTTGGTCTGTTATACTTATTGTGTACTGTATGCTCTTTAAATCTAGTAAACACATTTTTGTTTTAAATATATAAACTCTCTCACAGATATCACGTTCTATCTCTGAAATTCTAGATTGCTCCAACAGACGTTTAACATTAGCACTACTTACTAATTTTCTAAGTTGTTTTGAATTTTGTAAGGAATTTTGAATATTATTTTGCTTCAATCATCATTTAAAAAGTGAGTATAACGTATTACTATAATAAAAGACATCTCTAATTTGATTTTTTTATAATACTTGTACACAATAATTGCTAGTATTATTCTTTCAAGCTGGCATTTAAATAGTTCACCATTCCTCCTAACAGTATTAAATGGCACCAATATTATTGTGTTTACTGTGCATAACTAAAATTGCAATCCTCAAAAACTATTTATAATGTAATGAAATTTTTATGTAAAACCTTAGTATTCAACACTCTTTTAGTTGAAACAAAATAAAATCTACAACAAAATTAAATCAGTAACCAAAAGTCATTTTCAAAGACTTTTTTTTACAATGTTTATGAAGGGCCTTTAACAAGGGCTATTTAACAAGTTTAGCACGACTAGCGTACCAGGACGCTCTGGGTTCCCTTATGAAGCTCTGAGAGCGTGCCGGTGCACACCCCGCTTCCCTTCTGAGAGATGGCGAGCGCACCGGCACGCTCACTCACAGTCTAATTAAAACTTCTCTAGTGTCGATAAGTGCTTGTATATAAAGGTTTGATTTTTAGTGCTTCAGAAGAATTTGGAGAACATTGTGTCTGAGTCGTTTTTAAATCCGACCATCCCAAGTTAACATTTTGATGCTTCAACTGAAACAATGGTTCAGGGAGTTTTATGAACAGATTTAATTTGGTTCAACTTTTATATTTTAATGTCTTTTTTCAGTTTTAACCACTTAACACAACAAAATATCTGGTAAAAACAACGATAAAAACAAACTAAGCTTTCTGAACTAACGCAAGAATAAACGGTAACTGTCCTATTAGAGTGAATGAACCTACTCGAGGTGGAAACAGACTACTGTAAATATGAGTCATTGACAAAATGCTTGGACACCCGAAAACCTAATGTGTCATCATAAGATTGTAGTAAACAAATGTCAGCTAATCTCGGCTATAAATAGTCTCGGACGTGACATGCATTATCTATGTCTGCATTTACATTATCGATCTCTATCGCTTTGTGAAACACATGACACAAACAGAAACAGAAAATGTTAAGTGGTTAATTCTAGTATGTAGTATATTTTAGTAGTAGATACTTTGGGTTTTGATGTAAATTATTTTTTCTCTGTCTTTTTTATTGAGTTTTATTATTTGTCTTATAGTATTTTATCATTTGTATTTCTTTTTTTTAATTATGAACCAATAAATAAAACAATATTTTAATGTCTAATACACTGTTTTGATGTTCCCAATAAACCTGTATATGGTAGAAATAAAATTATTGAGATGAAAACAATGGGCACAATAATTAGATGCAACGACAAGCTATACAACCTGCATAGCATTTCAATAATTCCACTGCCATCATATATGGAAGTTAACAAAAAAACAGATAGTAGTTTGATGAGATCTCCAATATCGCCGTCGTGCTGAATGTGTTAATTTCACTAATTTCTACATTATCACTGTCAGGCGTATCGTCATAACTACCATTGTGCATGCATTCAATCTGATGCATCGTTGTTCTACTATCAGAAGCGTTTAGATTAATCTTGACTCATGCCGCAATGACTAACATAATCTTTAGTAAAAGCTGGTCTCCTTGGTGCTTTTTTTATTTTGTTTGCACAAATCACATTCACATGTTTAGCTTGTGCAAATAAAAAATGGATTTAGTCCAGGAATGTGTTTTGACAATTATCACAAAGACCTGTAAAATTAACACAATTGGGTGAATAAATATTTTGTAAATAAAACTAAATAATAAACATATTCTCTCTGGTATGTAACAATATTTATAGTGTGAATAGAAATCTGTATAATATGTTAAGTGTATAATTTCTTGTGTACTATCAATAATTTATCAGAATGTTGACCAAATAATAAAACAGGTTATATTTATTGAGATTTTATGAACTATGAATAAATAATATGTGACTGGTATAAAGCATGCATGGCTTTATAGAGAAGAGGCAAGTATTTAGGCCTTACTTACTAAATAGTTTTTAAACAATTAGAGATAAAAGTACAATGAACAATTTTATAAAACGCTACACTGCACGAGAATTGTCTTAATGTTGCTTGAGGGTTTAATTTCTACTCATATTAGTTATCTCATGTTGTGTATTTATTATTGAATCTTATTTCTAAGTGTTATTAGACTTATTAGCTATCCTATCATTGTCATTTATCTTTTTTTATTACATTTTTGTTATAGATTTAGTTCAGGTTTTTAGTTATATAGTTGTAATAATTTATCGTTACAATTGAAAGAAAATTCTCTGAAAATGATTCAAGAAATAGTTAAAAATATAAATGTTTAAAAAATTGTTTTCAATTAATTTGAGACTAATGTTAAACTTTAATTAAAAAAATAAGTGAAGATAATTTTTGCTTCTTGTATTTTTATTTATCTTGATAATTCTAAACATTTATAAATTGATTTTTTTATTTTAATGGGTTTAATATTTCAGGTGGCTGTTGGTGGATCAGTCCTGAAAGTTTCAGCTGGGGTAGACCACACTGTAACTTTATGCAAACCTTTTGTTTAGTTAACAGTTGTAATTAGATTTGTAAATATATTACCTTTATATATATCTCTTGTCGTTTAATGAATAACACCATTTACCAAGTCTCCAACAAACACTAAACATCCATCAGCCCCCCCCCCTCATCACCTTGTTAGAAGTTTAGGAACTCAGACACTCATTCTGGCCTTATAATTCCTGAGAGCCACTTTTTTTATGTATGCAGATGAATGTTATTTCTAACACAATCCCATACAGTGGATTTAGGACTGTTTTAAATATTTTAAGCTCTTGACATGGCTAACCTAAAGATGAAGATATTAAGCAAATTAACACATTCACTGATGACTTTAAACATGGCGAATGGTAAAAATTTTATTTATTTTGCTAAACATTTTCATTCTTTTGAAATTTAATAAATAAATAAATATGTATATAAAGTTATTATTGTTTATTGTAAACAATTATTCCACCGCTAAGTGCAACTATTTTCACCTTATGTGATGAGGCACCTTTCGATCACTTGACCATTGTCGAATCACTGAATTAATTTTCTCTATTTTTCTGGTGTCGTTCGGTTCATGATGTTGGTATTTGTTGACGTCATATATGTTTCTTCTTGTCCCGCATGCATGATGATGTTGAAAAGTATGTCGTCTGCATTTGTTGCCTTTAGGTTTCACAAGAAGAAACATATATGACATCAACAAATACCAACATCACGGACCGAACGACACCAGAAAAATAGAGAAGATTAATTCAGTAACTTCGGTTAACTCATAATTGTTTACAATAAACAATAATAACTTTGTAAAGTCAGTGCAACGGAAAAATAATGGACAACAAGAAATATCATGATATACATACATGGCAATTTATGTCAAAATTTGCTTTCTTGTAATAAAATTAAATGTTCCTCTTGGCATTGCCTACTTATAGCATTTGGGTTTGTTTGTATGTGGCAATGATGCAACTGGCTCTGTTTTACAAAACTAACTCAAGTTTAATATAAAAACCACAAGAAAACTATATATTGAGTACTTACATTATAAACTCAGGAGGTTTCACACTTTATACATGGTATATGCATTAGATTCATATTTACACTGTATACATTAGGCAGGGATGGCCAACTTCTAACCCTAAAGAGCCACTTTAATATTTTCAGTGAAGACAAGGTGTGCACAACTAATTCCACACATACATCAAAAAGCCAAATGTAGGCAATACATATCTCGTATAGTATCCGTCATATATGAAATAATATGAATCAATAAACGTTTTACAGAAATTGTCATCTAAAATTAATGAGAAATTAAAATTAATGAGAACAATGTGGACAGTCACAATCGTCCAACAGTTCATCAAAATCAATCTGAATTGAAGTGGTTGCAACCTTTAGCAGATCTCTTGTGGAGAGTTGATTTTATAAATTTCATTGTTGAAAAGATGCACTCACAAAGGTTTGTGTTTCCAAATAAATGTATTTTCCTACCGAAGACACATAGTTTGGGATATTTCTCCTTAGGCACTTGACTCCAAAACGCAGTACCAGTTACCGACCTTGTCTGAAAAAATTAGTTACTTTGCAAGTCACAGGGCTATTACTGGGTGTAAAAGCCATGTTCAACCAATATCCTATAACCTATTCCAACCTATATTTGTATGCTCTACACTTATTAATAGATCACTAATCTAATTATAGTTTTTGTATTAACTTGGCAAAAAACCGCTACTTACTGATTTATTCAGCAGATGTTTTTCACACTAGGTCAGTGCGTTATTCAATGCTATGAATCATTGACAAGACTGTTCAATAGTAATCTAATGGTTTAACATTTGCCCGGAGCCGCTAGTTGGCCATCCCGGACATTAGGGATACTAATCCTCTTTTTTACTTGTAGTAGCTTTAAAGTGTCACCCAAACATAGACGTAGTTTGCTGTAATATGCTTTCCACTAGTAGTTGATGTCATTGTGAATGCCTTTATTGTAGTTTAAGCCTTCTTACATCTCCCATTGGGAGTTTTGTTGGGTAGTGTGCTGTAGTATTTGTAATGGCTGATAATAACATCAAAAGATGCTTGAAGTACTCAAAAAAATTAATTATATTAAATTTAGATGTGATTTTATACAAAAATAAAGATTCACTAAACCTTAGGCTATACCAACTTCATCTAAATCTCGCCAACACGATCGGATACGAAGTCACACTACAAATCATACTAGACACCAATAACTGGGTAAAAAATAAACTAATAAGCATTAAAAATAAACAACAAAAAGATTATTCAACTTATGTAAAACAAAAAAAACAACATACTCTCAACTCACACACAAATTTTATCCCCATACAGTTAACAGCACTAATACCAAATTCACACAACACAAATTGAATTTAATAAACAACCTACATTATAAATCAAATTACGTAACAAATAGAGAAACATTATACTACAAACTGAAACAGCTATACAAAAAATCGACATCAATGGCCAAGACTCACTTCAACATGACAGAAAAAAATGTAACCAAACACAAAAACATAACCAACAAAAACGTAAATAGTGAAATTAAAATCGCTGCAAACAAAAAATCAACTAAACATATCACACTCACCAAAGAAGATAATGGCAACACACAGTAATTATTAACACAAACAGCCTAAACGACAAATCAGTGAATACATAATAATATAATACAACTACATACAGACCTAACCGAGAAATACCACAGAACCATCAAAAAACTAATTGATACATACAAATTCATTATCAGCAAAAACAAAAAATACCACCTAAAACAAATCTACCCTAAAGCACCTACCCACTGTGCTCTCCCTAAAATTCACAAACTCAATGTCCCCATCCGAATCATCATCAACTACCAAAATGTCCATGCACATAAACTAGCAAAATAAACATGGACAAAATAATTAGACAATCTATTAATTTAATTAAACACAGACACACATAAAAAACAGAACAAACCTCTTAAATAAAATAAAAGACAAACATATCATACAATTCTATACTACTATCACTCGACATAACAAATATGTACACCAATACACCCGTATCTGAAACCCTTAATATCCTAGAGACCCAATTAATACAGAACAACATACCAAAAACCCATGTCACCGAAAATCCTAAACATCCTCCAAACCATCATCAAACAAAACTATTTCAACCACTACTCTAACTATTATTCACAACCAGATGGCCTACCCCAGGGGAGTCCTATCAGCAGTGTCCTAAGCAAAATTTTCTTACAATACATAGAAAACACCAAGATACTCACAAACAATACACACGCAGACAAAATCATTTACCGGCACAGATATGTCGATGATATCATAAAACTATACGGAGGCAACTTCCCACCAATGCGAAAAACTCCTCGTCTACACTAATAAAATACACCAAAAACTCCAGTTCACCTCAGAAATTGAAACCAACCGATCTCTGAACTTTCTCAACCTCACCATAACAAAAAGCCATACACAAAAACAAAGCTTCAACATTTACAGGAAACCCACAACGACAGACACAATTATCCACAACATCTTAACCACCCTATCCAACACAAACACGCTTACTACAGATCCATACTCCATGGACTTGAAGAAGTTCCAATGACCACAGAAAACATAAACCAAGCACTATAGATAACATTAAATATTTATCATACACAAATATTAAAGATACAACACCACAATAATCCACAAACTATGGCACAACATACAAAAAAACACTAAAATTAACACTACAGAGAGGGAAAACAAATACATCACAATGCAAAACATGAACAGAACATCAAATAGAATATACCACAAATTTCAAAAAACAGGATAGAAAATATCATACAAAACTAATAACAATTTACAATACAAAATACAACACGACAACAACAACAAAGATAAACTACAAGCATCAGGCGTATACAAATTAAACTGTAACAAATTCTACAATGGGCAAACAGGTCACAGCTTCAAACAAAGATTCAAGGAACACAAACAGAACACCAACTCAGCAATTTACAATCATATAAAAGAAACAAGACACAAATACAGAGACATTTACCATAGCCTAGATATCTTACACATCAACAAAAAGGACCACATCCCAACACACTAGAACAATATGAAATTTACAAAAACAAAGTACAAACATATTAAACGAACAAACCCAACACAAATCAAACATACTGTTTGATACTAATAAAAACCTGCCTTTAAAACCATCACTGCTTAATCTAACAACTCCAAGCAGAAGACACTGATGAAGATCGCCACATAGCAATCGAAAACGTTATGTCTCAGTAAGTTTTATAGATTTTAAGTTCGGATAGTCATAAACTAATGTAAAAGTGATTAATTAATTCTTGAATTTTGTAGTCCATTACGTGCGGGGAATCTTATTAATCACTTAAACAATAGTTTATGACTATCCGAACTTTATATTTTGTAAATTTGTTAAAACTTACTGAGACAGAACGTTTTCGATCGCTATGTGCCTATCTTCATCAGTGTCTTCTCAATGAGATCGGCACATAGCGATCGAAAACGTTCTGTCTCAGTAAGTTTTAACAAATTTACTAAATATAAAGTTCAGATAATCATAAACTATTAACATTTGTTGATTCCATCTTCGCGTGAGCTACTAGTAATCACTTACAACTTTTTAAAAAAATGTTTTAACTTGCCTATAGTAGCACTTACTTTTTTGTGTTGAGGACACATCTCCCGAAACGGCCGTCCTCAACACAAAAAAGTAAGTGCTACTATAGGCAAGTTAAAACATTTTTTTTAAAAAGTTGTAAGTCATAAACTATTGTTTAAGTGATTAATTAAGTTTCACCAAACATAATTGACTACAAAATTCAAGAAGTACTATTTGTTATTAAACATTACACACTAAACTATTCACATTTGTTGATTCCATCTTCGCGTGAGCTACTAGTAATCACTTACAACTTTTTTAAAAAAATGTTTTAACTTGCCTATAGTAGCACTTACTTTTTTGTGTTGAGGACGGCCGTTTCGGGAGATGTGTCCCTTTGTCAACTCAGACCGTAACTCATGGTTACTTATCTAACCTTTGAGTTACGGTCTGAGTTGACAAAGGGACACATCTCCCGAAACGGCCGTCCTCAACACAAAAAAGTAAGTGCTACTATAGGCAAGTTAAAACATTTTTTTAAAAAAGTTGTAAGTAAACTATTCAATTTATTGTGCACTAATAAAGATAACCAAAGACTAAAACTAATGACCATAAACTATCGAAAGACATGAAAAATAACCATTGACTGTGTGATAAGATGGAAAAAAAATTTCAGAAAGTTTGTATTTACCAAGAAAAGCAAGAGATGCCACAAATGCATCATCACAATACTCACAGACCAAGCAAACTTATATGGGGGAATATTACAAACATGACAAAAATACTTCTCAATCATTATTTTTGTCATTTGGTTAATAAATATACTTTCAGAAAGGTAAAGTTTATCCATTGCTGTACAATTTAAATAAATGTTACCTAAATGGGATTGAAGATGAAAATATTTTGTTTTTACTATATGCCCAACAACAAGCATCTTTAGATCTCATAAAAATTTACCTAAAACCTGACATTTTTTATATTTTTTTTTGGTTTTCCTAAGTAGAGGTATTTTTTTTTTTTTAATCCTTATTTCATAACGATCTTACTTAGTATGGATTGGTAGATGTTAAAGTTTTGTTTGCTTTTTACTTTTCTGTTTGTAAATTTTTAAATTTGCACTGTAAGAGAACATTTTTATCACTTGGAAGGTACACTCTTGAATTGGGTTTTTGTTGGCAAAAGATTTGTATCAAATGAAATTATCACCAACGTTGTGATGTATAAGGAAAAGGAATAATGGCTGTACTGATGTTCACAATGAGGACTGCAGTAGTCCTCAAAAAGACATTGTGAAACACAAAGATTTAAGACAAATGTCAAAAAAACAGTCCCTTGTTATTCTTAATAGGTTTATTTCTGTCAGGATGTGGAATTTCGAAAACAATTGAGACTGAAACAAAAACAGCACATTTCTTCAGTATTTCCCAACTGTATGTCTAATTAATTTTGCTTCCATTATCTAGTTCTAGAATAGTTTTGATGAAATTACTTTTTCTTAGCCATTTTGATATTTTTCACTAAAATGACCTAATTTTGTTTATGCTCATTTTTTTAATACTTCCCGCCTCTTTTTTGTATGTTCACCAAATCAGCAAACAATATATATATATATATATATATATATATATATGAAGTTAGTATATTACTATTGTAAGTAATTTTATCCACCATTAAGTGCAATAATTTTACCTTGAGTGATGAGGCACCTTTCGGTCATTTGACCATTGTCGAATCACTCAATGTGAGTGATTCGACAATGGTCAAATGACCGAAAGGTGTCTCATCACTCAAGGTAAAATTATTGCACTTAATGGTGGATAAAATTACTTACAATAGTAATATATTAACTTCATAAAGTCAGTGCAACGGAAAAACAATGGATAATGTTAAATATCAAGAATATATGTATATATATATATATATATATATATATATATATATATAATTCTTGTATTTGTATTTTGACTTAGTTCTTTATTAATACACAAGAATACATATTGCGATATATATATATATATATATATATATATATATATATATATATATATATATATATATAAAATACGTTTTCTTGTTTAATAATTTAAAACATCACAGGTTATTCAAATACAAGAATAGAATTCTTGTATTTGAATAGCCTGTGTTGTTTTAATATATATATATATATATATATATATATATATATATATATATATTTTGGGCTCGTACCCAATATATATACCCAGTAACTCCAGTCCAATCCACTAGATCTTCCCGAGTGCACGATCTTCAACAACGCGCATGCGCGTGACGTCACCGATGGAGGGTTAACTGCAGCAGAGGGGGAAGTAGTATACTTCGTAGGTATACTTTAATAAAGGTAGATATTAATGTTGAATAAAATTATTACCAAATCTATCCTGACTGGATACTTCGTAGGTATATTTTAATAAAAGTAGATATTAATGTTGAATAAAATTATTACCTAATCTATCCTGACTGGATACTTCATACGTATATTTTAATAAAAATAGATATTAATGTTGAATGAAATTATTACCAAATCTATCCTGACTGGATACTTCGTACGTATATTTTAAGGTAGGTATAAAAGGAAGAAAACTCACTATGTAAAAATTAAATTTAACTTTGCCACTTTCATTCAAAAGACATTTATAAATTTTTTATAATACCTAACCTAACCTAACCTATCACAACAAATAAGATTCATTAAAACTAAAATGTTTCAAGAAAAAAATTAAAATGTAAATTCGGGATTTGAACCGTAACTTACGATTACTATGCCTGTACCTTAACCACTAGGCCACGGGTTTCTGCTGTTATTCTTGATACAGTTTCTCTTATTACATTGTGGCTCATAGCTTCCCCTACATTCTCTCTCCTCTCAAGGAACCGAGTTGAAGGTTGCGCATGCGCGTTGTTGAATATCCTGAACCGGTCAAAGTCTACTGTTCAATCCATCCCTGATCCCAAATTCCTACTTGCAGCCAGTGTCGCGTGACAAACGCTGCCAAACCTCGGGGGCCACCAAACCCCCTCCTTCTCTGACTGACTGAACTCCAGTCCAGTCAATCAACATTACTGAGCATGACAGCGACTTTAAAATTAAATTGACTGTACAAGTGTAGGTACTCGGACTATCGTTACTCTACACGCTAAGCTGTGTGGGGTGCACTAATGCATATATGAATTTATTAGTATGGATTAAATCGTTCTTTTTAGTATTTCATTCATTTTTGAACGGTTCTTTAGAAGAATCATTCATTTATCTCCATATGTTTATAAGTTGCAGAATTTAATATTAAAAAGACAACTTGCGCTCATTTCTACATTCTTAATATAATCGTCATGATAATTCAATAGACTAGTACAATTAAATACTTATAATTCATAATACATACAAAGTATTAGATTGTGATATATTTGGTTATAAAAAACTAGAGCGTAGCTTTCTGACTATAAACTGTAACATTAGTCAATTGAAATTACTACGCCTTTTAAAAAAGAAAACCATTAAAGGAGACGAATTTATAAGGTTGCAAAAGGATCAAAAGACTGAACAAGAACTCCGGATACGGAGTACGGTTACTGACGTAAATTTCGTTCAATAATTGGGTACGGTTTGTGGAGCTTGAGCTATATAAGATCCATTCGGTGACGCCGAATGCCATATAAGATCCTTAGCAAACGATCCTTAGCTTCGATTGAGGGAGTCTGAAGCAAAAGTAGATCGAAAAGTACCCTTCGGTCATTAACATTATTTACATTCAATCAGAGGGTGAGGTGAGGGGAGCGGATCCTAAAGCCTAACCGACAAACGATAGTTCTCTACATGTCGTTCACCAGTACTTTCGTCTACTTGAAAGATCTGTTAGTTGAGATAAGTTCGTTCGGGAACGACCCAACTCTAGCTTAGTTTATATTTCGACTGTCAATAGTCGAATCTTGCGAGTTGTGTGTTAAATTTCTAAATTGATGCATGTTTGGTAGATTGTAGGTTATCATTTAAACGTGTGACAATTTACATTAAATTATTAATTTTATTCTGAAATAAATTTGACATATTTAGTAGAAATTAACAAATTAAACACGATTCTTTGTGAAATAACATTAACAACTCACTATATTTGTAATGTTTAAATGATTAATGCAATTGTTTAGGTCTTGCCAAGAATGCCAATCAAGTCCCTGGAGAGAGGTAAAAAATTAAAACTATTTCCGAATAATGTTACGCTTTAAAAGAGAACCGTATTAGTACATAATTAAAATACTATTTCGACTGCCAATTTTATGTTTTCATAAAGGTTTTTTTCAATTAATGTGATGAGTTTTTAAAGGAGATTAATTAAACTTTCTACTTTGAACAAAATGTTATGTTAATGTTTAGGTTTTGTAATTAGAGGATTGCAAACAGATATTTACTGTGAGTCATTTATTATTTATTTGTTCAATATATTGGTAAGGTTAATATACTTATTAAGGATTTTATACATTAAACTAATTAACTTGATGAATTATAAAACCTACTGAGACAAAACAACGAAGTAATAATTTCAGTTACTAATTCAATTTTAACATAATTGAATAATTTGGTGGGGTTTTTTACTGACTATATATATAACAAGCAAACAAAATTAATTTACCATTTGTTTACTTGCAACCATTTTTAAATTTACTTGTACCATTCTTATCTCATTTTAACATGTTTTACTTGACTCATAAAATATTTGGTTAAAATTTAGATTGTAGACCCGTTTGGATATGAGTATGAAAACATTCTTAAACGTGTCTTAAAGCTATTTTGATACATTTTTTTTGTGTCAGAAAGTTGATTTTTATATCAAATTTTAGTTGGGGACTAATTCCATTGCGCATTAGTAAGAAGTACTACGTCTGTCTGCTTTCGCGGAATATACAACATATACAAAATTACTACATACCTATAAAGTATCAAGTCAGCATAGATTTGGTTTTAATTTAATACATGTAATTAAACAAATCTACACATGTAAGGTAAGAATAGAGATCACGCGACGTCACCTGGCATAAGGTATCACTGTGAAAGCAGATGTCTAAATAGGTCTCGAATCTAAATAATTACGGGATTTCTATGATGAATAAAGCTGCAGTTCTATAGTTCTCCAGTATTGTTTAATGTTCTACAAGTTACATCAAATTCAATATCCAGAACTAGTCAGCACTCACTTTGGTGATATTTATTTGGCAGATAATTTATTGAATAATCTAAATATCTTACTCATAATTTCAAAGATTATCTGATTTACATCGTGGTAAGACTTAAAGGACAATGGAGTTGGGTGTTCGTTTTATGCTTCGGGATGTACCTACAAGTACGGATTGTTTTCACAGAACTATTTTAAGCGTTAACTATCATTTAATCTCGATCTTCCCACTACCTTTTTTGTGTTCTGATTTTGAAAGTGCTGTTTAGAATGTGTTCTCTGTTAACCCCTAAGTTGTGGATATTTTGTGTGCAGTACACAATTTTCAATTTGAGGGTGTTAGGGTAACATTTTGCTAGATTATTGTTCACTGAAAATACTCTGAAACACAAAAGAGGATGAGGCTGTGAAGATTGCTAAAAGTATGGTGCGAGTTACTTGACAGGTTATGACATCTGATTATCTGTGTTTTGCAAAACATTTATTGCTTGCTGCTCTTGGAATGACGAATGACATACCGTGATTCACAATAAGTTGAGGGAAATACTGTCCTTCCGAGGAGGTCTTCTATTCTTTCAAAACATTGGGAGGAAGTGGTGGTCACACACCATCGCATTGGCCACTCTTTTGCAACTCATGGATATTGATGCATCATGAAGATCTGGCAATATGTCAGTTCTGCAGAGATTCCTCCACAATCAGACATATACTGGTGAATTGTGTTGGTTGAACAATATTTATCCCCTTTTTAATATAGAAGGCAGTTTAAAGGTGGTGTTAAGGGACAATGCCTCAGCCACGATATCATTGTTTTCTTGCTCCACTTATGCATATTTTTTCAAATTTAATATTTCTAAATTTTATACATTAATATGTTTTCATATTTACAAATTATAATTTATACATATATTTCTTTGTGTATGTGTTTTGTGTATAGATGTTTATTTATTTAATTGTATCTTATTATCTTTTATTGTTATTAATATTTAATTATTGTAAAATTATTACTTATTGTTATGTTTTATTTATTGTTAAAATTTGTTTACTGTTATATTGTTATTTTCTTATTTATTGTCATTTTATTATTTTGTTATAATTATTTATTTTTATTCAAGTTTGTATACAAATTTTTTTTTACAATGATAACCAAAACTGTTTTTTTATCCACTAATCTTATTTGTTTGAGCACCGAGGAGAAGTGTGTCTAGATTGTCAAAAAAATACTAAATATCTGAAAAAAGTTAGAAAACTTGTAAAACATTGTAGTTTACTATGTTCATGTGTAAATTAAAGATAAGTCTATTGTTTAATTTATTTTAAAAATGTTTTCCAAAATTAATCTGAGAGTCTACTCATTACCATTAACATGTAGAGTAGGGGTGTTACCATTCCCGGAGTAATGTACTCATCTTCACTTCTGTTAGGAATATTTGTATACATTTTTCTGACTTTCCTAATAGTAAAATATTTTTCCTTGTTGAAATATTTCAGAATAACTCCATTCTCAAAATCTTTACCAATACCCATAGTCATATTTAACAGTACTAAAATAGTTATGGATTGTTAAAGGTAATTTATATTTGTAATCATTTTCAACTGTGTACCTACAAAGTTTATTAATTTTTCTTTTGTTTATCTTTTTATACAAAAATTTAATTTGGTTTGTGTACACTTCAAAAACTCAAAAGGTTCTGCAGCAATTGAGCTCAAATTTTGAAGTGACATACAGTACAACCCACTTCAAAATTGTTTTTTTTTGTTTCAATCACAAATGGTGTTTTGTGATTTTTATCCGTGACCACAAGTAAACAGCTTTTTATAATGTGTACCAGCAACAGCTACCTGTCGGAAGCGAAGGGATCACCAGCCATACTAGTTGACAACAACCACAGTCACATTACCTGTATTTATAAGTTATATAATGCTGTGATTAAAAATATTTTGAGTAATAAAATATTTTAATTTTAAAACATATATATCAGGTATAATTTTAAGTTAAATTGTTTCATTATAAATTACTTTTGTTTTTATATCTTACATGGTGTGTGATGTATATAGCCAAGTGTGGTGTTCATTTCATATTTTACAAGGTATTTTTTATCCATTATATTTTTACTCAGTATTTTCACTAGTTTTATGAAACATTATAACTTAAATAATAAAATTTTACCAAAACTGTTAGAATTCAAAGAATTTAATAAAAAAGATTTTAAATCAATTATTATTGTTGGAAATTAGAATAAACAATTTTGCTAACATCTGCAAAATCTGTGATGTTAAATAGTTTTTTTCATCTTTAGATATCAATCCTATAGAGGGAAGAAAATCGATCCATGGTAAAGACATCAATGAAGGTTTGACTGCCATGAAGAAAATAAGGAGAAAAAAGAGAAATGTTGTAGGAGATGAAAAGGTGTTGAAGGAGGTAAGTGTATTAATCTATAATAACTCTTTCAACATTAAAAATGTGATATAAGGAATTTTTGACATAGTCTTCTTTTCACATGTTTATTGAGTTTCAAAAACCAGAATATTTGATTTCAAATTGTCCGAAACCTTTTGCCAATACAGAGTCTGTTTTATTGGTTAACTAGTGTTACCTGTCGCACTTTCCTGCGCCTGAAATAATTTTTGCAATAAGAAAAACAAATCAAACATATAAATAATTATATTTAATTTACTGCTATGCTAGTGGATAGGCAATGTTTTTCTTCAATTCATTAGGCGTATAAACATACAAATTTTAGGTGTCCACGCACGTGAGCACGCAACATATAATTGTCCGTGGTAAAAGCTCGAATGTTCCAAATTTAATACAGCAATGGTCAATGATTGTCCTTGTGCCTTGTTATGGTTATTGTGAATGCAAGACGCAAAGGGAATTGTAGATGTTTGAAATCAATAGGTAGATCTGATGAAATCATCGCTATTCATAGAATTAAAACCATCTCTCCTTTGAACTTGCCATCTCTGATTTCTGCCTGGATCAAGTTGTGTGTCAGTGTTTTTGTGGTTAGTCTGGTTCTGTTGCACAGCTTTAGTTGATTCAAATTTCGCAAGAATATTATCGGTGATCCTACTTGTAATATCACTAAGTGTGATAGCAATAATTGTACATAGAATTTAGCAATTTAAAACAGTTTAAAATAAGAAAAAATGTATTTTAATTTTTACATAATGTTTATAATTTTTTAAAATTAATTTAAGCAACGCTAGTATGGATATACTAACATTAGTTTAATATTAGACTTATGGAGGGCTGTACACTGAACCATCTAAGCCTCTGGGGCGGAGGCCTGGGGATGGATCTACACCAAACTTCACACCCACACTCCTGAAAGTATATTAAACAAACGTTTCAAATTTCATCAACTTCTGTAATGTGGTTTAAGCGTCCATAAGGTGCATACATATATACATCAGTTATTGAAAATCTCTAAGCCTCTGGTGCTGATACCTGTCGATGGATCTACACCAAACTTCACATGATCCACCCTGGGAATATGTTAAACAATCCCTTTCAATTTCCTTAACTTCTGTTCAGCAAGTTAGGCGTTCATAAAATGTATACATACACATTTATATATGTACATCAGTTTTTGAACCATCCTAAGCCTCTGGGGCAGATCCCTGTGGATGGATCTATACAAAATTTCCACGAACCATCCTGGAAATATGTTAAACAATCCCTTTAAATTTCATTATCTGCTGTTCAGCGGTTTAGGTGTTCATAAGATAACATACATATATACATACATCGGTTTTTAAACCATCCTAAACTGTGGTGTATGTATCTGGGGCAGAGCCTTATGAGTTGAAGTAGATATAAATGAGCCAACAGAAGAAATACCGACAGATGAAGCCATTATACAGAGTGTGATAAATCCAGCAGTCTCCAATGACGTTGACTTAGATGAAGATGACGTGGATGAAAGCAATAACATCACTTGGAATCAAGCAGTTGATGCCTTGAATACTTTCATAAAATTTTCTGAATGTTGCAGTTCGTTTAATGATGCTAAAATAATGAAACTCCACATTATTAGAAATGACTTCATTAAAAAAACGAAGGAAGAAATCTAAAAACTAATCCGACTTTTGTGATTTGTTTAAGATTCCCAACAAGAAAAATCCCACAGACTAGTGTTAGACAACAGTGCACCAAGTTTTGTTTAGCCTTTACTATTCATGTACAATACATACAATATACATATTTTGGCTGTTTCAAGAATCCAATTTTTCTTATCTCAATTCTGTAATTCGTAATATCTTGTAATCCGCCATGCCTCAAGTACTGAACGTGCCAGATTACTCGAAGTTTAATGTGTTAAAGAAAAGGGTCAAGATGCAAAGATTTTATATTTTTAAAAAAGTGGAAATCAAGAAAATTCAATGAAATTGAAAATTTAATGTGTTTTAAAATGTTTTCTGTTTGAGAATGCAAAGTAAAGCATTACAGTAGAAAAAAATACTCTTTATGTTATACTTTAAAGTATTAGTGGTTTTTAAAGAATTTAAATCATTAAAGCTACCATACTAAAATCAGTCAAAATTATTTCTAAAACATCCTGTTGACAAATGAATAAAGACTTAAGGTAGATTTAATGGTTGCGAAAGCATATTTAAATATTGTTTAAAATTATAAATGAGTAAATGTTAAAAAATAAAGGCCCAATGTAACACCATAAGAACTAACTCTTGAGAATCAATATATTAATAAATATTGAGCTATTTGTTTTCTAAATAAAGTCCAGGGACTAGATCCACTGGGAGACCATGCTTAAAAATAACACAGGAGCCTGAGAATGATGAGTTAAGCAGGATCATGCTTTGCACAACCAAACTGGAATAGGAAAATGGTGAATGGTAAGATAGTCTATATGTTTCAGTGTTTCATTCAATATACGTGTTTTCAGCAGTGACATTATACTGACATAACTGACAACATATTGTTAGCCAAACTCGCTTTGAAGTTAAACGTAAGCGGGTTTTAGCTAATTAAAACACGTCATCATCCGGTATAAGCCAAGCCGAGTGAGTGGGATGGTTGAGGGTTTGTTGCAACAAGTGCACATGCAAGTATAAGTGTACATCCCTACTTGTATGTACGAAACAGAAATTGTTGTGTGTATGTATGCATGTGTGTGTGCGAGAGAGAGAGAGAGACAGAAAAGAAGAACCCACATTATAATTTATTTCTATCAGATTTTATTTTTTTAAATGAGTTTAAACATACATTTATTTATGTTTTTTTGTTGTTATCTATGAATTACCATAGCCAGAAATAGAATCTTAAGAAATGTTTATTTGCTATGAATATTATATAGTTACATTAAAATAACCAATGTCTAAATATAAAAATGATTTGTTTTAGGATTCGTCTTCAGAGAGTGATAATAATTTGTTTTCAGAAAATGATGATGATGAAGAACAAGTTAGACAGGATATTTCAGAAACAAGAAATGTGATATCTGATACTAAATCAGTTGTACATCCTCCCAAACCTACAGGTTAGTTTATAAAAACATATTTTACTTTTAGTTTAAAAGAATTTATTTAATTTAAAATAGGGATGGGCTAATTCCTAAAATTTTCGATTCCGATTCTAAAATTTTCCGTTTGATTCTCGATTCTTTAGTCGATTCTCGATTCTTTCAAGTTATATTAGCTTACATTCTAGTTCTCTAATAATTAATTTAGTTGTCTTGGTCATATGGCAAAACCTTTTAAAAGTTCTGTTTTAATGTAATAGGCTACACAAAACCTTCAACCTTGATTTTCAATAGGAATTTTTTTAAACATAAAAACATAGATTAAACAAGATTAAAGTAATGACTTTTTTAAAGTTAAAAATGTGAACTTTACTTATTTTATGATGTTTGAAAAAATTCCTAAGCCTATTTACATTGTCTTCCAAACAAAACAAAAATTAAAAACAAACGAACAACATAAAAAGTAAAAAATTAATACAAATAGGATAGTTTTTAATATCTAAAAGTCTGGCAGGTAATGTACATTTCTGTTCAAAAACACAAGCATTTGAACACGTTGTGGGTCAAGCTAGTTTCATTGCTAGTCACATATAGCTCCTGAAGTTGAGAAAGGTTTTTCAGAAAACACTGTCGCGAGTGGGCAGACAGGTATTTTATTGCCATTGCATTTAAATGAGGGTATTTGGCACTTTGTACTGCCAAATACTTCTCAACATCACAATCTGGACTGGCCTAATGGTTCCCCCAGATAATTGTTTACTTCTTCTTCTACTGTCAATTCGCCTGGGGTACCTTCTTCCCCAACATTCTGGATTAGTGGGGCATACCTTCTCCACATCTGGTGGGACCTTTTTTTCTGCAGGTCTCTGGAACAAGTGCAACTTATTCAGTTCTATTTTGTATTTATTACTCAATCCCAGTTGATTTTTAACCGACTATCATTTGTAGGTCCTGAGTCTGAGGATAAAGTTTCTTCAAGTATAGATCTTTTTTGTCGATAAATTTGGGCAAAATGAATGTTGTTTAAGTGCTTTTTCATATTTGATATATTATGTGGTTTTCCACCGTCAGTTTCTGTTAACCGTCATCGAATTGACGCGACGGCCAGTACCCTGAACCGAATACCGTCGGCCTCTTAACGCTTTATGTTTATTATTACAATCGTGTTTATTTTCTTTTCGCTCCAAAATATATTACATTACTGTGAGAGTGATATCTGTCTATAATATAATTTATTGAGGTTAAGTTTCGGAGGAATAATACGGTGTTTCTGTTATCCGTCTATTCGCTCAACCATCATGGCCACGGTTAATCGAGTTTTTACTGTACTTTTTGTTCTGACATCTATAAATCAGTGGCAGTGAGACACGTGGGGGAGAGAGAGAGAGAGAGTATCGAACCCGCTCTAGTGAGAGAGAGAGAGAGAGACGAGCGATGTCAAACGACCAGAAATGGTTACGATCTTGATTGCTGTTGCTTCATAAATAATAATATTTTCGTTATATTTTCGTTTACTTTAATCATTTAATTCATTCAAATCAATCAATACATAAATAAGATATAGTTGGTAATTAATTATGTTTCCAATAAATTACTCCACACACATATCTTAATAGTTAACAAAATAGGAATCGGAATCGACACTTTTATGATGAAGAATCGAGTATCGACGATTCCTCGATACCACCTAGAATCGACGATTCCTGGAATCGAGAATCGGAATCGGCCCATCCCTAATTTAAAATGTTTCAAATTGTACATATAATCTTCACTTGCGGGCAATATACATTAAAAATTCAACAAATGCAACTAAAAATTATTACTCAGGCATGTATGGGCACACATACAGATAAAAATAAGCACAGGGTATACTAACATGAAAAGGCACTACAGTATTCCCTCGCTATATGCGCTTTGGTTATTTTGAGATTGGCAAAATTACAGAATATCCCGCTAATATGTATCATATTAGAAAGCAAAAGACAAAGATAGTATAGTAACTGTGCAGGTCTTAGGATGTGTTCTCAAGGTTGTAGGATGTTTATGTCTGTCTAAGAATTTCTACAGAATCAAAGAAAACTCACAACACCTAGAAATTATTGTAAAATTGTTTGCAAAGACCAATTTAACAATAACTTTTGAAAGGTCACAATTTTGTAAGGAAGAAGATAGAGTATTTGAGACATACTTCACAGATAAGGGAGTGGACCCCAATAGATCGAAGGGGGACTTTATTCTTGGTATTGGGGCTAGAGAAATTTAAAAAAAAGTTTCATTTGTTTTTGCATGTCAAGCATTAATAAAACTGTATTGACAGAAACAAAAATTGTTAGTGTTGATCTGCTTCAGTCTGGCCGAAAGATAATTTATCAACAATGTTGACAGAAAAATAATGTAAAAAATGAAATTTAATAAATGAATTTATTTCAATAGTATGAAGTATTATTACATTGGAGTAATTGACTTTTTTCATAAGTTATTAAATTTTATTCCTTGCTTAAAAGTTACAAGTCAAACAGTGTTATAAGAGAAGTATTCGGTGTTGTTTTCAATTTTTAAGGTACTTAGGTAATATTAATTGAAGTTAAAGGTTCATCTATTTGTAATTATTGGCATAATGTATAATTATAAGTATACAGTACAACCAGTATTCAGTGTTTGGCTACTTGCTTTTATAGATAATAATATAATAATAATTGCAGATAAGCATTATTGAATATATATAATAGTTCCTTTTTTGAAAGGCTATAAGAAATTTGAATTGATTATAATGTAAATTATGGGAATAAAATAAAATTAGTAATATATTACTGTTCCAAAAATGGCCTAAACTACACTAAATAGGCCGGTAACTCTTATCTTTTTGGGGAATAGTTAGAAATGAAATTTGTGTAATGTTCAATGCAATATTTTCTGTTATGAGCAAGGAATAGTGTTTGTTTTGTCCTTGTGAGTAATTTTACAACGTACTATCGCAGTACAAATAATATGTGTGCGCAAGTTTAATAATTCTATAGGGTATGTATTTGGTGCTTGATACTGCTTTGTTAGGTATAAGTTTAGATTCCTAAAACAGCTAGTTATTAGTATGGAACGTTCCTAAACATGTCCTAAAGGTATACTGATAGTATGGTTTTCCTGTTTGAGGTACAAATTCATTAAAATTATTCCAAAATATAATGCTATAGTGTGTAAGGATAGAGGTATAACATGACGTCACTACATTTGTGACATCACTGTACTACTCCATAAAGCAGGCAGCTATTGAACAACTTACTACTGCACACTTAATTTTTTATCCAACTTATAATTGATAAAAAATAACGTTCCGACACTACATAATATTAATGAAAATAGCCTTAGGATGTGTTTTGGAATGTTCCATACAAATATGGAGCTGTTTTAGAATGTAAACAATTACCGTTTATTCAAACATAATATGTTTGCAAACTATACATCTGCAAACAGTAATCTACTGTATATATTTGGTTATCTATACAGTAGAGTCTCAATAATTCGAGGCAAATGCGTCTGAGATTCCCTTGTATTACACACAAGTACATTCCTGTTCATTAGAAAAATGAACCCTAATACTATAATTAAGAATGCACAAAATAAGTTTATAGAACTTTATTGATTACATCACATAGATAAATTTATGTTAGTTTGAAATACATTGTTCATCAGAGTTGCTACATGTTTTTAAAAAAAAGTTGTGAAGTGTCTTGTGTATCTGCTTATCAGAATATTTTCATGCTGCAGTGTTGTGCAGACGTGTTAGCAGAAGCACGTCTGAAGGCGTGGTGTCTGTCTGTTCATCAATATAGTGCAGTGCTTTTTCTAAGGTGGATGTTACTTCGCCGTGACTAATTTTACTTTCTTGTACTGTTTCAGTCGAACCTTCATTTTCATCAACCCTGCTTTTAGTAGTTTTTTTTTACCATTTTAATAATTGTAACATCTGCTATCTCAAGTTGTTTATCCTTACTCATTTATTAACTTAGGTCTTTATCATCAGGATTTTCATGAACGTTTCTTGACAAGAAATATGAAATCGGTTTCTTCTTGTGGATCAATAACACAGTCAAAAGTTTCAGTGTGACTTGGAATTTCATTCCACGACTTAATACTTCTTTTATTTTGTTCTATGATTCGATTATCCATTACACGATTTCCTTAACTGTAATATTTTTTTAGAAAGCCTAGAATTTTGTCTTCTTCTACAGTTGTTTCCAAGAAAAATTATAAAAGGTATTTCCAGTTTGTATATTTTTTTCATACATTCTAGAACACCCTGATCCATCGGCTGGATTAGGCTCGTAACATTTGCAGGTAGAAATAAAGCACTGATATCTTCAAAGCATAGTTGATCTTTATCGGGATGTGACGGTGAATTGTCTAACAGTAAAATAGCCTTCTGGGGTTTTTAAAAACTTTTCAATTTCGGGCATAAACTCATTAAAAACCAACCTTTGGATATTTCTCTATCCATCCAAGCAGCTCTTTGGTTCTTATATAAAACAGACAATACTGACATAGAAATGTTTTTTATCCCTGCAGGGGTCGCACAAAAAATAAAACGTGAGGGGTTGCACATGCTGGATTCGACCAGGTCATTTTAATAATATAAAAATAAATAATGAACAATGTTTTATTTTACAAATACAAATATCATAATAAAGTATAATGTATTTACTTGAGTTCTATTGGTTTTAATTGCGAAATGAATGTACTAAATAATTTTAAATAATCTTTGAAGATTTAAATAATTTCATGTTTGAAAAAATGCAAGACTCTAGATAAATTATTGTAACATATGGGCACTTTTACAAAAACTTATGTTTAAGTATATATTCTGAATGAAAACTAATTCCTGTATATGAAAATTTACTGAATATTTACAATAGCCATAATATATATAAGAACCAATTTTGAGAAAAAACGTGTTGAATTTTGAAGTATATTCTTCATATTTCAATTATACTAATGAAATGAAACTATAAAAATATATAATTTTAAACCAAAATTGCATTACAATATGCCTAAGTACCTAAAGGTTAGGACTATTAAAGTCTTTACAGTTCCTCATTTAATAGGTGGCCTTGTGTGGTGCAGTCTTGACAAGGTACGGTGTGCTCACTAGAGATGAATCTATGACAGCTGTCGCAACAAGTTTTAGATTTCTTCTTTTGACTCCAGTCTCACAAATCGCATAGTCCTTCATGTGCATCTTCTGCAACATTTTGCTCCCAAGGGTTTAGGCCCAGCATCTCTTCAATGTTTTGTTTTAACTGACGTGGAAGTTTGTCTCGTCTATTACACGGTGAAGCATGTAACCATGGCATAGCTCAGTAACAAATTGTTTGAGGTAGTTTTGCCGGACTATATTGAAGTTTCCGTTCGCATGTTTGTACACTATTCTGTTTCTGTGTCTTCTTGTACTTCGATATGATCTGGTTGTACATCATATAAATGTGGTTTTTCAACGAGTTCAATAAGAGGTGGGTAACGGAAAAGATGTCTTCTGACACTACCAGGATTTTTTTTTTTTATGATATGTTCTTCTTCACGTCGTTCCTACTCTATGGAACAGTCTGACGAGTTTTTATCCTCAGCTTGATTCATACTGCCTAATAAGACAATAAATATAACACACAGCACAGTAAATGTTCAATAACACAAACGCGAATTGCAAAATGTATGTCACATTTCAGCACATGGTGGATTCGACACTGGTGTCTCTTTAAGCTACCAAATTGTGACTGACATTAAAGGTAGCGGAAAGACAAACATGGCGACCGATAGCAAACGAGACTTTTTGAAGGTAATGGAACGGTGGAAGCTTACAAAAAATGGCAGTTCGAGATATTATGAAATTTGTGAAGGCCCGGTGGAAAAGACTGACGCCACTCCTATTTTGGTTACCTCTCCTATTTTTTATGTGATATAGCTGCACTATCTTCATGAGAGTCAAGAGTTTTTGATGGAAGCATTTTTAAAATGAGTCCTGTTTCACCACAGTTGAAAAGTTAATCAGGAGAGAGGTTTTCCTTTTTTATAAGTTTTTTAAATTTAATTTCTCTACACTCGTTTAGTTGTTGTACTCTGTACATATTCTGAAACTTGTCAAAGCCACCCTACCTAGCAGTGACATCATCGTCCCTATCTAAATTAATTTCTAAAAAATAATGCTTTTTTTTGTGAAGGATTGGTCTTGTGATTGAACTTTTTTTACTTCTCTGTTGACTAAACCAGAGGAACAACAGCTCACTTGTACTGTTGTACTCTGATTTCTTTATTTACTTTATTGTTTGTAACATCAACCACGCCCTTTATTGTTTGTAACATCAACCACGCCCTTTATTGTTTGTGTCACTTAGTATATTAACCTAACGAACATTCTTTATGGTATTAAGGCTTTCAGAAATAAGTAACACTATGACATTTTCAAGAGAAAATAGGACAGATAAAGTAGATATCACGCTCAAACCTAAATCGAGAAAGACATAAAACCTCACTTACAGCGTTGCTTCCCATACCTGTATTGGCAAAGTGTAAGTCTCTGAGAAATATTAAATTAGTTCTTTTTAATTTGCATTATATAGCAGTGTTTAAGCATTATCTACATAATGAAAAGATTAATAACTTAGTTTGCTTAAGACATACAAATAAATTTGCCTTATTATGTTGTATTTAACTGTTAAGCAGATATTAGCAATGTTATTAAATAATTCTGTTTGTTTAGGTAAAGAAGAACCCATCAGCTATTTCAGTCTATTTGGGGTTATTATAATTCCAATAGCAGTGCTCATAGGTTGCTTCTATATGCTGTATACTCCTCCTGTACCTGATGTTGAAGTTCATGATTATGGTTTGTCTCCTCGAGAAAAGGTTTTAGAAAAATACATGGATGGACTTGAACAAGAATTTCCTTCGCAAGATGATGATACATGGTTTGCATTTCGTTCAGGAATAAAAAGTGTTATTAGAGAAAACCCAAACAAGCCTTCAGTTTTCCTATTGCTTTATGAAAATGATGAAAAAGCTGCAAAATGTTTAGCAATTAAAGTTAGTAAAATAGGGATTCACTACTTAACCGGCTTAAGTGGATTGCCATTGATTTTAAGTGGACAAGGTTTGAGAGCAGATTCTGAGTTTAATAAAGATTCTGGTGAAATGATTGTTAGATATAAACAAAGAGTTGAAGCGAAAAGTGCAATGGTTGTTACAGAGTTGCATGAAGTACCTGGATCTATCGCTAAGGCCTTTCATTTTTTTTGTGATAAAGAAACTCCATTAGTTGATCGAGCTGTTTATTTTTTTACTTTGAAAAATTATGGAATCTCTTCATCTACATTACTAAAAACAGCTGAAAAAACAATGAAAATGCTATGGAATGAAAGTTTGAGTGAAAATTTGTTAGCTCCCTTAATTACAAGACTTTCTGCTAATATTATACAAATACGTCCGGAATATCACATCACAGACTGTAATTTCTAAATTGAATAGTTCAAATATATTGAATATGTTTTATTGTAAAAATATCATTGGTGTTTTAAAGCACTGAATTGTAATAAAGTAAATGTATTTTTAGACCTATTTTAAATTAGTGTATGAACCATCAGCTTCAGAAATATAAATTAAAGTTGTTTTTAAAATTTTTAGTGATTTATATGTGCTTAAAATAATGCTTTTCAAGGCTCTGCTTAAAAACCCTGTATCAACTGGACAACCTATTGCACCGGAATAGGATTGTGTCAGGCTATCATATTAAATAATAAAATGCATGTAAGTGTCCTCTTTCCGTAGAAGATAACATGTAAGAGGAGGGTTTTCTCATAGTAAAAGAACTTTAAGACTCGCCTATACTTTAGAGGAAGCTGTGTGTAATATACCATGCATAAATACAGCTGTTGTTGGTAAGAAAAACCCAATCAATTCAAATGTTAGGCATTAAATCTTATGAATGGCTTGGAAAAAATTGGTTCTACAAGAAATTGATGCCTCTGCCTAGATTGAAGTGGGTTTTTGGTGAAATATAATGTATTTCTCATTATAATCTTAAAAAGAATAGATGTATACTTCTCTACTTGAAAAATCTCCAGTAACCACAATTATGGCATTTTAGAATTTTTTATTTTAGTTTTATTTCATGTTGTACAGGTAATCAGTAATTTCAATAGAATTTAAAAATTCAGCACCTTCTGGTTGGTCTTTAATAGAATCATTGCTGTTGTAAACCTTTTTACTCAAGGAAGTTTTTCATGTCTGAATCTCCAATCACCAAATTCCTTGTCTATTAGATTTCCAATCAAAGAAATGTTTCTTCAATTTCGTTCATCAAATATACCTGCAATTCATGGTTGACAATATTTAACAAGTTTCTTGATGTAACCATCTTGAATTCACTGATTAAACTAAATTTAAACTACTTAACTAAGTGAATACGTAATTGCTTACTTACTGACGTGTTTCAAAACGTTCGTTCCTTTTACGAAGCTAACCCTCTACTAGCGGCATTTGGCTCTTTACAAACAGTATGGCAGGGTTGGATTTATGACAGTGGGTGAGTTGTCGGTGTCTTGTGTGATATATTGGAAGAAGCTATTGGCTTCAAAGTGGGTGTGGTCGTTTAATATATATACACGTCAGCAAGTAAGCAATTATATATTCACTTAGTTAAGTAGTTTAAATTTAATTTAACAAGTATTCTGCAAAATCTCTTTTATTCTGGATCCATGCATTTATTTTATGCTAACAAATAATACTTGAAATGGTGTCAAAGTTTGTTTTATATTGAAGGACCTAATTTCTTCCACCAATTCACTTCTGTTTGTTCATGGTTGAATTGGTAAACATTGACAAAATCTCTACCAAATATTGACATTTTCGTCAAATAGTAGTTGAATAAGATATCTCAGTTATTTAATCCATACTTAAATAACTTAGGTACTTCAGCCATCAATTTTAATGGTGCTTCGTCAAAAAAATATAAAGTTTCGCAAGTTCTTTTAACTTTACTTAAACCTTTGCCGTAACTAAATCCTTACAATAGCAAATTGGCAATTTTTCTTATATATGAGACAATGCAATCTCCTAGGCCCTGAAACCCCTATATACCAATTTCCAGGAAAATCTTGTAGATTCTCTGTTTTAGAAAACAGCTAGACTTACAATCATGCTTATGCCAAATTTTCATTTAATATAAGATTATATCTGAGTTGTAAGAGCTTTTGAGAGTATTTAATTTTTGATTAGTTATAAATTTGTTCAGTAACGTTATTTCGGACATTCCTAGGATTCAATCTCTTGAATCATTTTGTTATGGTATGTTTTCTAGTCTAGGTTTTTTTCCCAACAATTCAGGGAAAACTAGCTACATGTTTGGGTTTCGCAGTAATTCTCAAAATTACTTTGTCAAACTGAATCAATATATATATATATATGTGTGTGTGTGTGTGTGTATATATATATATATATATATATATATATATATATATATATATATATATATATATATATATATATATATATATATATTATAAAGATTATTCTGTTACGCAATACAACTGGGTTTTACTATTTAATGAATGTTTGAATGATGATATTTAATTTCTATTTAAAACAAAACAAAACTCAGAAATAATTTAAATTTCTTTATTATAATTATTTTATTTATTTCAACATTTAAACAATACACAGAACAAAAATAAACTTAACAAATTTTACCACAATATACTAAACTCACTCTCTTTGATTTTTAGTTACAAATTTTCATATACCCTAGGCTAATTTTAAGATCTCTTACTATCTCGGGGTTTATAGGCATGGGCTATATTTTTTTAATTCTTTTGTTAATTAAATAAATTTTGAAAAAACAATATTAAATTTTGAAATTGGTTTTAATAAATATTTTCCTGATGGAAAAACTTTAATTTGGAATAAGCAAAAAAAGCGAAACTATTTGAACTGGATTATGATTCTTCCTACTATCTATCAATTAAATCCAAGATATTCTAATGTACAAATTTAAACTTCCCTATTATCTTAAGAGTCCACTAAAGTTTATTTTTTATAGCGCTAATATACTTAACTTATCAAATATCGAAATTCTGCAGGTCGCTTACGTAAGATTCCGTTCTCTTCAAATTTCACTTTTTACACACTTAAATTCGTTTTAGTTCCTTCAAATTATATTACCACTGTACTTTATCTTTAAATTCACTTCTCCTTATTTAAAATTGCCAAGTTTCTTCACAAATCTGTATAATTTTGACGGCTTTTTTCAAAAGGAATTTTGACTGGTCATGGCAGGTCCCATCTCGTAGTGTCACCACGCTATAACCAACTCACGCGTCTTTAGATTTTTAATAATGTTTAAAATATAGCGGCTTCTCCTTCTTCTAAAACACATGTTGCTATAATTTAGTTCGAATCCTTCCCACTAGAGTCGACTGTCTCTGCCCTACTTTCTTCTGTTTCTACAGCTGATGCAATAACGCGATTGTTTTCACCAGTTTTAATTTTGTTAACATACTGTTTCAATTTTCCAATCCTTAACAAACCTTCCAGTGTTTATTTAATTATTATTATTCGTGTGTGAGGTGTCTTTGCGTTTTACTTTTGTAATAATTCGAATTGTGTGTGTTTTGAGCTGAATTCATAGAACATAACCTTTCATTGTTTACAATCGTTTTTCACTTTCTCCTTCAAGTAATTACTTATGCCCTATGTTACTAATATTTACAATTTTGTTGAATATAATTATTATTAGATTATCTTGTTTTAATTTATGTGTTAGGGGTTTTGATATAACAAATTTCCTAATCGATTTTACAGTTCAAATACCTTGTTTACAATTCTAGGCTTTTACCTAAATTTAGTTTCAATTTAATCTAATCAATCTTTTAATGAATTTCTTTTTTTAAATTTTGTGTGGGTTATTTCTAATCTATTTTTCCAATTCTTAAAGAACATTATATAGCCCATTCTATAAATGTTACAATATATATACATATATATTGAGAGAGAGAGAGAGAGAAGAATTTTTGGACTAGCTAGGAGAATGACAGACTTACCTAAGTCCTGTTTCCTAAGACCTTTTGTTTTTCTCTTTTATGATTGATGAAGATAATATTTGATCGAAATATTTCAATAGTGTGTTAAGTTTTTATATGTGTTTATTTCCAAGAGATTGCAGTTTTGGACTATTGCCATTAGTAAGTCTGTCAGTCTCCTATCTAGTCCAAAAATTCCTAAATAAGCTTTAAGCTCTACTAGAACTAACCTATATATATATATATATATATATATATATATATATATATATATATATATCATGGTGTTCATTATTTTTCCGTTGCACTGACTTATGAAGCTATCATTGTTAATTGTAAACAATTTTTTTCCACCATTAAGTGCAATAATTTTACCTTATGTGTTGAGGCACCTTTCGGTCACTTGCCATTGTTGAATCACTGAATTAATTTTCTCTATTTTTCTGGTGTGGTTGTTTAGTCAATGATGTTGGTATTTGTTGACGTCATACATGTTTGTTCTTGAGCTTCGTGCATGATGTTTTTGAAAAGTACGTCATCTGCATATGTTGTCTGTAGGCTCATTAGGTTGTTGTGTATGTTTTTATAGATGCAATAATTTTCTAGTGAGTTTAGTTCTATTCGGTTATTATTTATTTCAAGTATGGTTAGGTTATTTTCGTAACTTGTTATTTCATGTTTGTGTGATATTAGTTGTGCTGCTACATTTGATGCTTTTGTATTTTTAGTTTTGGATGCTCTAAAATGTTCTGCAAATTTTATTTTAAATGACCTGGTTGTTTTTCCTATGTAAAATGCGTTGCAGTCGTTACACGTAATTTTGTAGATTCAAAACCTATGTATGTATCTTGACGCCTAAACCGCTGAACAGAAGTTAATGCAATTTTGAGGGATTTTTCAACATATTCCCAGGACAGTTCATGTGAATTTTGGTGTAGATCCATCCAAAGGGCTCTGCCCCAGAAGATTAAGATGGTTCAAAAACCGATGTATGTGTGTATCTTGATGCCTAAACCACTGAACAGAAGTTAATGAAATTTTGAGGGTTTATTTAACATATTCCCAGGACAGTTCATGTGAAGTTTGGCAGTTTCATATACAGGGCTCAGCCCCAGACTTGTGATGGTTCAGTGTACAGCCTAACCAAGTCTAATGTTAAAATGTAAATCCATTTTAGCATTATTTAATTAACTTAAAAAATTATAAACATAACAAAAATACATTATTATTTTAAATTGTTTAAAATTGTTAAAAGCTATGTACAATTAACCCTACCACACTTATTGACATTAAAAGTAGGGTCGCCGATAATACTCTTGCGAAATTTGAATCTACCAAAGCTGTGCAACAGAACCAGACTGACTACAAAAAACTGACATCCAACTTGATCCAGGCAGAAATCATAAGTGACAAGTTCAAAAGACAGATAGTCTTAATTCCACTATTACCAATGATTTCATACGAATACAATTTTCTTTGGGTTTTGCACTCACAATAACCATAAACAAGGCACAAGGACAATCATCGACCATTGTCGGATTAAATGTGGAACATTCTTGCTTTTCTCATGGACAAGTATATGTTGCATGCTCATGTGCTGGGACCCCTAAAAATTGGTGTTTATATGCCTAATGAAATGATGAAAAACATTGTCTATCCTCTAGCATTGCAGTAAATGAAATATAATTATGTAGACGTTAGATTTGCTTTCCTTTTTGGAAAATTAATTAATAATTTTCCATTATCAAATAATGATTTTGGGCACAGCAATGCATGCCAAGTAACGCTAGTAACTTATAAACCTAATGTTGAAAATAGAGGTCTTCAATTTGAGCACCATAGTTGTTTAGAACTCCAATCAAGACTTTGAAGTCATTAGAGATTATTGAGTGGGATATCATAGTTCACGTGTTATTAGGATGCTAGTCATTTGTAACAATGATTTTGTTTTGGAAGAACAATGCTGAAACCTGAGGCTCAGAGTCTGTAAGGATACTTAGTTGGAATTCCTTCACTTAAAGTCTTAAAAAAGACAAAGCCTTTTTCACTTCCACCATTTTTTTTTGAAGTACCATTAATATAGTGAAAAATTCATTTTCCTCATTACTTAACTCTTGTAAACCTGACATTTAGCTTCTTTCATGTTTCTTGGAGTAACTTGAACAGCAGAAAAAGATACCTTGGTCTTCCAAGATACTGTATTGTAATTAGATTTAGATTAATCAATAATGCACTGTAAGTGTCTACTCTATACTGATGGGCTTCACAAGGTGAAAGGCTAAAAGAAAAATTCAATCTGCATATGAAACCTGAATACCACATTGTATCTATAGTCCAGAATCTAAAGGAGGTTGAACATGCACTGAAAGCCTAACACAATTTTATTTCAAATTATTGTTCTGGGCACTTGGGTGATGCTTGGTTCTGGGCACTTGGGTTAGTGCCGCGACCATCCAGAAGGAACATTTTAGATGTCAGTATTGATTGAAACCATTATTTCTTTAAATAAGGTATAGTTTTAAAGTGAACTATTTATTAAGTTAAGAAATGGCTTTAGTGTGATTAGTTTATAGCTACTACTGCCTATGAACATTCGTTTTGTAGGATCGTAAATATAATTTGCTACAAATATAGGAATAATATTAATGCATACTGTATATAAGGGACCAGTAAAAGGTTAGACTAAATTTATTTAAAGGTCAATTTATTACATACATAATAGTTCATCTCCATCTAGATCCCATTGTGTAAACTTGTTTCTGCATTTCTCTTTGCAAGGATAAACGGCATGAGCTTTCCTTTTTGATGGTTTCCAAAGCACAAAGAAGATGGTTTAAAACAGTTTGTACATTTGCACGGTGGAATCATGGTTTCTGGTATTTTCTAATCTTCAAATCCTCCAGATAAGTAAAATATTTTTCCAACAGGTACTGCTATCTTTTTTAATAAGTAGCCTGAAACGTATAAGATTTCCCTTGTTTCCAGGTCCTGTAAAGAATCGCGCCCAATGTTTAGTAAATTCGCTGTAGATCTTCACTATTAATTATGGTTTGTCTTTCCTTCTGAACATGCTTTCTGAATTTTTTCTCATTTAGATAAACAATGTTTACTGTAGGGGTCATAAACAATGCATAATGAAGCTTTTAAAACTTTTCTAGAACTTTCCCTACTTTGGACCGTTGATGGTGAGAGAAATCCTGGAAATTGTTGAATCTTGACAAATTGGCATTTCATATAGAATGAGTTAGACGGATTCCATACAGTATTAGCACTTGTTTGTCAAATAGCAAGTTTGGCAAATGTTTGGAACAACTTGTCTCAGATTCAATTACATTAATTAAATCAGATATTACATTTTCTTCAAATAGCCATTTTCGTCTACTAAACTTGGAGTGTAATCCAAAAGTTCGTGTTTTAATAACTCTTACAACTCATACTACTTTTTTGAGTCACCATCATTATTGAGAAAATAACATTTGTTACAACATTTTTTTTTTTATTTCTGTTTGTTCCATGTCAAAAATTGATGACGTACTCAAAATACTAATTTTATCAATTGGAGAGTTGGTTGCTTTAGTTTTCTCAATGATCCTTTCTTCCATGAACTATTACATAATTTTTCTCCTTCTTGAATTTTAAATAGAAATTTAGAAGCCACTTCCGTAGCTACAACTCCACTTACAACGATCTTAAGTATTCTTGTACAATTTTCAAAACGATTGTCATAATTGGTTAAGAACCGTTCTACCAAAACCCTGGATTCCAACATGCATATGTACAAATTGTTCTAAATCATCTTGTCCGTGCTCTAAAACGGATAGTTCGTATATTCCTTGCAAAGAGAAATGCAGAAACAAGTTTACAGAACGGGATCTAGAAGAAGATGAACTATAATGGTGTTTAATAAATTAACCTTTAAATAAATTTAGCCTAAACTTTTATTGCTCTCTTATTACAGTATGCATTAATATTATTCCTATACTGCTACCAAATTATATTCTAGGTCCTACAAAACAAATATTCACAGGCAGTAAATATAGCTATAAATTAATTACACTAAAGCCATTTCTCAACTTAATAAATAGTTAACAACTTTAAAACCATGCCTTATTTAAAGAAATAGTGGTTTTAATCAATAGTGGCATCTAAAATGTTCCTTCTGGACGGTGGCAGCACTAGTATACTGTATTATAAAAGTATAATCCCCTATAATTTTTGTTAGTTTTTATTATACTTTAAAAATCCTCTAGATAATGTGTTCCTCCAAAATTCATTTTAATCTTTTTAAATGCATTTAAGAAATACGTAACATTTTTGGTAAAAAATGGAAAATTCATTTTCCGTATTAAAAAAGATGGCTGAAAAGTCAATTTCTGACCAGTTGATTCTTCCTATTAACATACATATTCCTACAAATAACAAATTACATCTATTTACCAAATTTGATCGAAATCTGACGTTTCGCTCCAAAATTACCACGATTTTGTACATAAATATTATCGTGATAGTATATATTTGTGTATATAAATTTGAAAAAGTATTTTTTAATTCCAGAGACCTTAAAACAAACTTCCATCTTGGTCTCCGGCTTAATTACAGCAATGGGTTAATTTTCCAACGGAAATTCACTAAAGAACCAAAGTAAAAATTTTAACAAAAGTAATTTTTTACTTAGTAGATTTTTTTACATAGGATAATGACAGATCACAGAAAATTTTGCTTTTTTAAAACACTCAACATGGATTGTGATAAGAAAAAATTTGACTTGTAAATGGATATTTATTAAGAATTTTATCTTGTTGATTATAAAGTTATGTGTTTTATAAATAGTAGGTTATGTATTGTAATTGTTTAATTAAAAATTTGAGCTCTTGAAAAGGAATTTCTGAAAGAAATTCGAAACGTTGAGTGTTTTAAAAAAGCAAAATTGTCTGTGATCTGTCATTAGCCTTATAAAAAAAAATAATAGTTATTAACAGGCATTAAATAAATATATTACTTAGTAGATATTATAGTTAGCCTGTTTTAGGTGATGATTATTATTAAACCCCTAATTTCCGTTAGTTAAAAAATATTTGGTTATTCTATCTTTTATAGTTTAAAACTATAGTACTGAAACAAAGGTTCCAGTACAGCGCATTTCCCCCCTCTCCTCCCGGAGGGAGCGACGACATAGATTTTTACAAACACGTAAGTGCCCAGAATAATAATTTGAAATGAAATTGCTTTAGGCTTTCAGTGCATGCTCAACCCCTTTTAGATCCTGGACTACTATTATGAGGGGAAACTTTTTCTCAAAGTTCAATCCTGGGATCACCATTCTTTCTATACCTGTAGGCCACATGATTAACCTACAATGGCTACTAATTAATCTGAAATTATAGTTTAAATGTAGCATCTAGAAAATAATAGGAGTTATAAGGATTTTGGGTAAATAAAAAGGTAAGATAATTAATTACCATTTATTAAACATGAAGTTACTCAAGTTTATTTGTTCAACAGTTCAATTTACCATCACATACAGTTATATAATATTTAACAACTATTTTTTTACATAATGTATTATTTTAGCAAACAAAGAACTAACCTACAATGTACGAGCTGCAGGCAGAAATCACTAAGAGGCAATAAAAAAAAAACTACAGGGTGACATTTTCTACACAGCGATTTTGAGTATTTTCTTCCCCCATCTAATAACATTTACCTAAGGTAAACAACATAATTAATGGAGGCCCATAAATTGATGGTAAAAAAAACTTCATGACTTATAATAAATATAAATACTGTAATTTACAATATTTTGGAACAAAAAACTCAGTCGTATACAATGTGTTATACAAGATTAAAAACACATTGGTCTCTTTGGTAACAATATTTTGTATTTTTAAATTTAGTGAAATTGTAAGAAATATACAAGTGGTAACGAAACGTGAATGAAAATTAATTTAGAGGCCGATCTTTAAATGACAATCAACTGATGAGTTTACAATTCACGTTCAATTTTGATGAGTTCAGCAATACCGTCATTCATTTCCTTAACAGCTTGGTATTCGGTTAATCCCATACGCCTCTTGTTGGAAATGTCATATACACCACCTTCAGCTTCTGTGTGTTCTCCACGAGTGCCTCGCACCTACGCAAGAAAAAGTAAATTTATTATTTTATTTCTGACTGTTGATCATGAAGAGAAGAATCTGAAGATCTATTTAAGACACTTGAATAATTTTTTACAAAATTTCAAGTTCGGATAATCAAAAAAGTTAAAACGATTAAATCAAAAATAGTTTTTGATATAGTAAGAATAATAAATTAAGCAACAAATGACATTTGCATTACAATATATTAAATTAGTGGTTATAATATACCTTAAAAAATATAAACCAAAACTTTTATTCTGATCAAACATTTTTTTCTGATTTAGAACTTATTTAGAGTGAGAAAGATAGAAAAAAGCTATGAATATATAAATGAAATACAATATTAAGTATTTAAAAAGGAGTCACTTAGCTTTCTTGTAAATATTTTTAAAAAAAAATTAAAATGTTTATTATGGATACAATTTTATTTGTATTAAATAATGTGTGAGGTTTTGGATAAAATTTAAAGAAAAATTCATTGCTTTATTTGAGTAGAATAATGATGGTTAATGACAACATTAGAAGGGGAAATGTTTGTTATTATGAAAATAAAACTAGTAATATTGTTGAAAGTTCTTTTTGGAAATTTTATCAAGAAGAGAGATCTTACTAAGAAAGATCTGAGTATAGATATCAAAGAAGATGTGTGTAATTTAAATTAATGTTTTAGAATTTAATAAAGTTAATATTAAAATAAAATTAATAATAGTTGAAACAAACTATCAACAATATATTATCAAATTGAGAACATTTCAAACTTTTATTCTCAGATTTTATTCAGGTTTTTACAAAACGTCAAAATTTGTAATAAAAAGAGTTGATAGTTTTTATCAAAATTCAAAGTCAATGCTTTTACATATTTTATGATAGGTTAATACTTAACATTACTGTTATTGTACTTAGTAATCTAAATATGCGTGTTTATTTACTTTTCCCTTACATTCCTAATTTTGTTGGTGTCCTAATAATTCACGTTTTTCAAGTGAATCCATCCAATTATTGAAATTAGTTTCAGTAAAGAAAGATTTTAATTCTTGTTTATTATGAGTTATTCATACTTTATAAGATCTACAAAAAAAAAATCTTTATACCAACCTCTTATAGCTTTAATTTCAGTGTGTGTGTGTGTGTGTGTATACACGTTTCTTAATTTAAGTAATTAAGGGTTGTTTTTTAATTCACTTACTTGTAAGTTGAATTTAGATGCAACTTCTTCCAACTTTGCCTTGTTAGAAGCCAATTTTGGTACTTTGATATGTACAGAAGCACGAACAGTTGTTCCCAGATTAGTTGGGCAGAATGTGAGGAAACCAAGGCGATCATTGTGAGAGAATGGGATACGCTTTTCTATGTCATTTACAGCAGATACTAAGCGACGGTAAACCTAAAAGTTAATTACACACATATTACATAGTTAATTATACACATATTAAATTATTTAAAGTATTCCTTACATAAAAATTTATAGCCTTAATAATATGGTCAATTAAAATTGACAGGTAAACAATTTAGACTGTATTTAACGATTAGGTTCAAAGTCTTCAATATTTTCTCAATTTTATATCAAACTTTCATTTTTTTTTTTTTTAAGAAGCTTTGTTTAGTTATCTCTTATTTTTTCACATTTTTTTTCAAAATATACACTAGTATTTGATACACAGGGTCTGTATAAAAAGTATTGAAACAATATTTCCTGTTTTGACTATATGTTGCAGCTCACTCGGACCACTTGGCTTTGTGGTGGGTTGTCAGACCGTTAACACAAGTACTTAGGTACATTAACACAAGACTAGATAGTGTAAACACACTAAAAGGTGGACTCCTGTAAAGACTGGTCAACTTTAAAATACACCTAGATTTAATAGTGTTGACTGGGGACACTAATTTTTGTGTTGGACTGGGGAAATTAGGTTCAGAGACATTAGGGATGACTCGTCAAGTGTTCAGAAGTGAAATCGTACCAGAAACTAGAGTTTTAAAGTTGCATTAGCTACTCATAAGGTAGCCGAGGGAGTATGCACAGAAACACATGATCACAGAAAGATTAGCATTGTGCAATGGTAAAATTAATACTTGCTATTATCTATAGAAATTTTGCGATGGGATAGTTTTGCAGTAAACTCGTCTAAAGGTCCCATTGCAGTTTATGGACTAGATCAGCTAGTTACAATAATTTATTAGTACTTCAATTTATTACTTAGCTGCTTCAAGAGAGTTTATTTTCTGATATGTTACACACAAGACTAAATGTCTGTAATATCTAAGGGATATTTATCGACTCAACTAACAACATAATTTATGACCCATTGGCTTTCTGTCAGACATATCATCATAATATGAAGCTTCAGCGGTTTTAAGTCAACTGGAGTGAGAAGCTCAGTATAGGTTTTACTCGGTGGTGGTCAGTGACTGACGTATGCTAAGCATCTTTGTAAATATGGAAAATCTGCAGTCGTCAGAGGTGGATTGTTTATGGAAGAGAAGGAGTGTAGTGCCAATGAGGATTAAGTGCGACTCTGTCCACATCGGTTTTAAGTGGACCAATTTAGTGACAGTAAAGACAGTGGCTTTCTAAATACTCCCACAATGCCCGACCAGGCCTAGTACATCTGAACCTTTGCCCTCACACATTTGTCTGCCATCAACATCACATCCAATAGTAGATGATTCATTGTACACGACTCTTCCTAAATCACGTTTAATACATTTATAAAAAGGGGAGAAAAGGACATCAAATTTTGCTTGGGAGAAAAAACCTAACAGTAAAATTACTCTATTTACTGGACTTCCGGGTTTACACAATAATATTTAGAAAAGTTAGGGGATAATTTGACAGATTTGAGGGATGAGTTTTTGGACATGATAGAGCAGAAAACCAACGATTACGCCCAGAAATATATAGATGGCCCTAAAATTTAAAACCTGATATTTGATAGTAACTGGACACATCTTACAAAGGGTGAGTTACAAAGCTATTTGGCATTATATTAATGATGTCACAAGTGAAAAAAAAACAAATATTCAAATGTATTGGTCAAAAAGAAAAATATTGGAGGCAGCAAATTTTTCTGAAATCATGCTATTGACAAGTTTATTGCAATATCTAGGTGTCTGCATTTTTATGTGAAATCGGTTCAATATCTTCCTACAAATTGGAAAAATTTAGGCCTGTAATATGATAAATTTGAAACAATTTTAATTATCAACTGGAACCAAAACTGTTCCTTGATGAGAGTCCTTGAAGATGACTTCAAGACTGCCCTATACACAGTTCAACCCAAAAAAAAAAATTGAAACAAAAATTTATGAAGTGAGTTCTGGACATAGTTCTGTGTTCAAAACTTATATTGGGGAGGATAAAGTGTATAGGGAATTTTCATCAAGTGAATCAGTAGTCTTGGATCATATGCAACCCTTCATGGGTTTGGGATATACAGTTTTTTACTAAACTAACTTTAAACTACTTAACTAAGTGAATACGTAATTACTTACTTGCTGCATCAGCAGATAAGATAATTGGTATCTTATACCTTAGTTATTTGTCCAAATGCTAAAGAATAACATTCATGCTATTGGAACTGCATTGAAAACTAGGTTCAATAAACCAAGTGATTTCAAAGAATGTAAACTATCAAGTGATTTTTAAAAAAATGTATGTTCTGTATGTGTTCAGAAGGAATTTTAGAGGTTATATGGAAAGATAATAAGGATGTTGTTCTTATCACAGTACACACTGACTTGAATTGTGGAGAAATTAAAATGAGAAAGATGTTCACAAGGAAATAAAGAAACCCAAAGTTATTACCGAATACAATAACAGTATGTTTGGTGTTGATCGAATGGTTCATCGTCTCGATAAGTGTTTCTCGATTATGAGACAAACAATCAAAACACTCACAAAAAATTCTTCATTTGGTCTTGTATTATTCAATGTGTTTTCTATTTATAATAAATTACCAAAAGAGAAAAGGCACTATAAAGATTTTAGAATAAACGTAGCAGAACAGTTACTGTCAAAATCTGATCTTCCAGAAAGAGTTTTCCATAGGCGTACAAAAATAGGATACAATTATTTATGTCTGCAAGCCAGCAGAAATGGGTCTCACTTTCCAATCCAACTTCTTGCACATAAAAAAGTAAAATTTCCTTGAAAAAACATGTAAAGTTTGTTATGACAATGGAATCTGGTCCAAGACAAAGTATGAGTGTGAATGTTGTAAAGCTAGACAAAGAGTACTTGAAACTTGATTACACTAAAATAAAATTCTAAATTTAAAACCTATTTAGTGTAAATATATGTAATTTTTTTTAACATTATTGTATTCTTGTGAACATACAAAATGAACAATAATAATGGTAATCCAAAATCTTAAGCAAACTTCAAACCATAAGTAACTTCTAATTTATTTTTATTAATTATGATTACACATAATAATAAAAAAATAACTGAAGTACAAAATAACGAATAAAAAAATTGCTCCCATATAAAAAATATAATAGGCCTATTTAGTGATTTATAAGTGAGAACAATTTTGTAGCTAAGTACAACCTAATGGATGCAAGGAATTAATTTGTACTCGCTAGTGTCCACAGCGTGCATATAGTTAGATCATCAACGGGTTAATGACCTTGATTCTGCCTACCAGGGAGCCTTTGAGTTGTGAAAAAACCAATGACTGAATTGTGTTACCACACAAAGGATGTACTCCTGTAAATACATTTTTCCCAATACTTTCTTTTTTAACAGATAATTTATGTATATTATTCTGGGTTTTTATATTTAGTATAATATTTTCTACATAAAAAAGCAAATACAATCAAATAGTTTTTATGAAAATAACGATAAATATTATATAATATTTTTTCTTGGATAAATAATCTCTTATGTACGTTAGAATAAAATACTGTTGATGATCAAATAAAAACTCCTAACTACATTTTATATTACTAACTCACCTGTCCCAAGTCTCCACCCTGTTGCATTGAGATAAGACGCAAGTGATCTTCCTCATTACACCAGACCAAGAACGTTTTGTTGTCATTGTGGTAGATACCACGTCCAGATGGCCAAAAGCGGCATGCATTCGCTGCCTGAACAGTATAATAGTTCAAAATTAGAGTACAATCAGAAATTTATATATAGTTATCTAATACAAGAACTGCTTCATTAGTCAAATCTAGGTCCTGACAGTTAACATTAAAAACCATTTATCAGGAATTATAACATTATGAAAAAAATGTATAACTTAATATTTAAAAAGTATAAGTATAAAGTTCAATTAGATTATACATATATAATTCTGAGTGTAAAAAATTATGACACCCACCTAAGCTTAAAAAAAGGTTAATTTTAAAAATAAGTACACACCAGTATTATTTGGTTTATTTGTGTGTAGGTTTACAAATTAAGTAGTCCTAAATCATACAAAATTTCACTCATCCTTCTCTATTAATGACCAATTAAGAAACAAACTAACTTGCATGATGGATTTAATCGTTTTTTATTAAATGAGATTTATATAAAAAATATATGACATAGATAAGTGAATTTATATAATATTAAACATTATGATTAATGAGTTCATGTAAATTAAACATTATTATCAAGATTAATGAGATTTTGTAGTTGTAACTTTCCATTGACAATTCTTTCCAGTTATGATCAAGTTTACTAGTGAAAATTATGGGCAGTAACTTCAAATGTCCTTAATTTGGATCTGTTCATACTTCACTCCCAATTTTACATATTTTATTTTTTATACAGATTACTGAATTTGGGCAAGTTTATCCAACTGATGTAAATGTGTGAATAGAAGGTTCTTATAAAATTTCAGCAAAGATGTTTAAATATTTTTCTTTAAAAGTATCCAAAAAAATGAGACTCAAAATTTATTTACAAAACACAAAATTTCAAATGTGAAAGCTAATGTAAACATTATGATTTATGACTAGCATTCAATCCTCTGACATATCCAGGAATTTCCTTATTTTGTGTAATATTAAATTACATCTTTTATTAGGATGGAAAATAAAGCAGCCATTGAAAAATATTGTTAAGAACCAATTATAAGAAATACAAATAACATTGAACACTAAATTTTTATGAAACCAACACAATGACAAACCACTCTAACCATGCACCACAACATAAAATGGTTGCTTGAACTTAGTTTTATCTAGAATGCTTAAAATTCCACTAACAAATTAAGAAAAAGAAATAATATATCAAATATCCTATAATATTATATTATTATCCTTTATATCCTATTGAAAAACAATTGGTATATTCAATTTAAAAAATTAACTAGCTTAAAACACCAAGAACATGAACCACAATCAACAACAAAATGGGCCGTATTCAAATACATAGCATATAATATAAAACGAATAACAAAAATCTTAAGAAATAATATTATTAAATTTTGTAGTCCATTACGTTCAGATTAAAAAATAATATTAATTGAACATACATAAATACAGGAAATATAATCAACAAAATAAACCAATAAGGAAAAATGTACCACACTTAGTAACAGAATTTATAAAATTGAATCCCCATACTGTAATAAATTATACCTTGGCGAAACACAAAAGAAATTAAAAAACAGATATAAAGAACACTTTGAAGCATGTATGAAACCAAACATTTACAACTCATAGCTAGCTACACATGTTATAAAAAAAAACATACATTCCAACAACAGAAAACATGTTTAATAATTAAAGTACAAAAAGCCTGAAAATAATCTGGGAGCAATTACAATTTCATAAACATAAAAATAATATATTAAATGAACAGGTAAAATAAAATTAAAAAATAACTTCAACACAGACCAAAACTAACCCATAGTGGAATGAAATCGAATAAAAAGAAACAGTACCGTTATAACATGTGACAACATAATCGCACACGCCCTACTACTACAAGAGCTCCACAGTCTTCTAGAGCTTGATAATGACAACACTGTAATGAATAGGTTCTCAAAGTATACCAAGTAATATTGTTGTTTAAGTATATTAAAGTATGTCATAGTTGTTTTGAGTATAAGACATTAAATGAATCTAAGTAATATTACCTGTAAGAACCTATCACCTTCCTTAAAAAGGAAGTGGTCATCAATTAACTTTTGCTGGACCTCCTTGGTCATGCCAGTAAGAGGGTAGAAGTTGCCCTTAAGCTCTCCCTCGAGTCCAGAGAGTGTTGATGAAACCTTCTCTTCCATTTCTTTATATTGACCTTCAGACAAGCAGGGATTGAAAGGATATCCCTCCATTGATCGACCGCATCGGACACGGGTTGAGATGATGTATTCACCCTATAAATAGACAATTTTAATATTTTTAGAAAATTTAATTAATATAAATAGTAAAAATGAAATCATATTAAATTTATGTAATTATATGTGATTGGGGGCTTGCTTTTAAAAATTTGATTGTGAATGCTAATTGTAATATTTAAAGGTAATAAAAACAATTGAATTGCTCTTAAAAATCTGTATTTTGCCATAAAAAATATAACATTAAAATTTTACTTGGAAATAGCTACTTAATTTATAAATATGAACAGAATTTATGGCTATTTTCTAAAGCATTTAAAATAATTTACTTTGTCTTCTGAGTTATGATTGAAAACCAGATCTTGAGTGCTATAACATATTTTTAACCTATGTCTGGGCAGGCCATAAACTGCTAGAAAGTCCCTTTCTGGCAGAGATGTAATTAATACAGTTATAAATTAATTACCTTAAATTGTTAATAAGGTATTCAGTTTGTATGTAAAGGTTGTTTAGTAATTTTGAAAATAAATAAATAAAAAATGCAGTAATATTTTTTTACAGCCACGTGATTTTTCTATACATTGTAGAATCTAGATTTTTATATATTCTAACACAATTAATTTATTTTAATGAGAAACATAATGGGATACTTAGTGTGTCCCTTCATACAGTTATTAGAAAACAAAATTGTACCAACTTTTCAACATTAAAAGTGTCAATAGAAATAAATTATTATACAACAAATATTGGTTCTTATATATAATTTTTTTTTCTTGAGACCTCAATTTAACCTTTGAATCATTAAGTGACAGTCTGTAAAGAAAATCTATACTGCTATATAAAAAAAGCAGTTCTTAGCAAAGACAGTTTACAGGACTTGTTCAGTAATCAATAGGGAAAAAATAATTCAAATATAATTTTGTGTAAATCCAAAATTGACCATCATAGATCGTTTAAAATATAATTTTTTATGTTTCCATATCGTTTATTTAGCCATTGAGCCCAATACTTAGCAAGACATTTGTAGATTAATAAATTGCTCTATTAGGAATATTGTACATTCAAATAAAAGATAATAATTTCATTTTTTCAATGGTAGGCTGTGTTCTATTTACTAGAAAGCACAGCATTATAATTTTGATGTGTAGTTACCATTGTCATATGCAACTCAAATGAGTTCTATAATGGTGAAACCATCCAATTCTAATGGGTCCAAACCAGATATAGACATATGTATTAAGAAAAGGATCAATATTTGGACAGTGAAGCAGAGAATAGTTTAATTTCTGTTCCAGGTGAGTTTTGTTTGCCAATTAATTTGTAAAATGGTTAAATATTGGATAAGAATGCTGATATTAAATTAGCATAATAAATACATTTTTTGACAAGTTTTTGAAATATAAGAAAAATTCTATTAGAATGATGTTATTCACCTGGCATTATAAATGATTTAATATATATTTATTTGTTTTTTTAATGAACAAATACTTACAGCAGGGTCCAAGTTTCCAAGAGTGTCTACATCACCCCAGTCCTTAGCTGGATGCTTGTCTGTTTTCTTGAATCCACCATGGTAGTCCTCAATAATAGGGTCAAACAAGTCAGCAAATACTGTATAAGCTTCAGCATCAGGTGCATATATTCCAACACCAGAATCATGGTTTTCGAGACCTAAAAAATAAATAACAGTTACTAATTTTGAAATCTTAAAAATACAACTGTTTGAATACAAACTTCTAAATTAAATATTGGCAAACTTCATTACAAGGCATGTGCCCCTTAACCTATGAGTCTTATAAGAAAATATTAACCCATAATTGGCATTTGTCACACATTCTAAGTGCTATTTCACTTTGATTTTTTCGTTTCATTTTTTATGTAGAAATCAATAGCAAATTACTTCATCATTAGGAAACAGAAATAGAATTGACTATTATTTTTGTGAGATAAAACCACTCTTTAAATATTTATAGATATATATAATCTACTTAATAAATAGATTGATATTTAAATCACTTTCTGATACAAAATGTTTGGTTATTGATGATATTAATAAATTGTGGCTCCATGTTTAACAAAATTATTCATTTCATACTATATTTTAGCAAAACAGCATACTTTTGCCTATGATTTTAAGTACCACAATAGCATAATATATGATTTATAGATGTTTAAAATTTCATAGGTTATCATCCTCCCCCTAACTCTCCTAGTTGACCCTGCTGTAACATGCTTCTGCAAAGAACCAAGGAATTCATTAAGTAAAAGTTTATTACAAAATCAGAAGCTTCATAAAATGTGTCATTTGATGGTAATGGTAAAGATATTAACCTCATCTTTATGACTAATGTCTGATAAAATAAAAGGAACCGGTTTAATGTCTTGATTTTGTTTTACTAATCTATAAAAAAAGTCTACTATTTATGAAAATTAATTGACTACTTTTATGTTCATCTTGAGGTTTGTTATTTCACTATTTTTAAAATTTAATTGTGTGACTTAAATTACAAATGTAATGATTTTTTTAACAAATTGATTTTTCTGTAGTTCAATGCTTTACTTTATAGTTGGGTTTGAAATATTGTGTACCAGTTTAGAGGCTTTGTTATTTACACTAAACTAGTATAAAAGTGCCTGATAAATAATATCAATAGATCAGTGGTTTTAGTCCATAAATTAAGGTAGTAATAAAAGAATGTTTTAATAAACCAGGTTTAAAATTATTTTCTGCAGGTGAGTTAAGTTATTAAATTTGTTAGTTACTCATAAACAAGTTTTACGAGATGATCAATAGTTATTCCAAAAGTTCTGAAAAACAATTATGAAAATACAAAACAAATGTGAATTAGTAGAACAAATACAAACAACTACTTGATTTTTTCTGCTTTAAATACATTCTGTTTGATTTTTTTTATAATTTATTTTGTAGACACTGTATATTGCAATAAAATGATAAATGAATGACAGTTTTTTTTTAAAGTCTAATGCTATCATTTACATTAATGTGAACTTTGAACCCTATTTTATCAAAGCAATTTGTTTTATCTTCATTACATTTTAAAACGTTTTCAGTGATTACTTGATATTTAAAATTATGTCTAAAACATTAAGAGTATAAATGTTGCCATGAATTTCTTGTATATATATGTGATCAGCAACTTAACTGGTATGTGATAAATAAAGTTCAATCTTTAAAATGTTAACATTTCCTGCAATCAAATGCCCAGTTTATGTAAATTAGAATTTTATACAATAGTTTATTATATCTGAATTAAATCATCCCTTATGAAAAAGTGCAGTTTCTTGCAGAAACACTTTTATAAATAAAAATACATTAAAATGTTCAGATGCTATTCCTAGTCATACCTTTACAACTCATAAAGAAAATTAACTTATTGTTCATTTTGAAAATTGACTGTGTAAACACTGATATTATAAATGATTTTTTGTGGAGATATATTAAATTTATACAATTATTTTGGCATTATTTATTCCGGGGCAATATCATAAAGATTCTATGACTAACAACACATTATTTGTTGGTAAATGGCTGATATAATGTTACTTTAATGCTTACATTATCATCTTTAATGGTGAAGGTGAAGTTCAAAAACTGTATTTTTCTAACCAAATCAAGTTACAAGAAATTCAACAAAAAGGCCATATTTTATCATGGATTACAAATTGAATTTGCAATGGATACTGGGGAAATGTTACAAATGTTAGTAATTTTTATGTTACCGTACATTAAAAAAAAAAACTTTCTAATAAAATTTTTTTTAAATGATTGTTTAACAGAATTTAAGTTTTTTTTAAAATTTCTACTATTAGGATACTGTGAGTAAATTAAACAGAATGTATCATTTTAAGAAATATTTTTTGTATATATCAAAAATAGTTAACAACATTCTTACTTGTCTTTGCTACAGCTTAAAAAATAATTTATGTGTTATTTAACACAATGATTAAGTGCAGTCTATTTTTTTTTTTTAAGTAGGAAATCTAACAACTTTATAAATACAGCGTGTCCCATAGCATTGGGTTAAATCAGTTTCACTATTTCAATTTGTAAAACGATTATGTGACATGACAAAATAAAGTTTCTTGTATGTTTTAAAATTATTATCCTGTAATATTAAATTAAGAGTAAACTAATAGAAAAATATTTAATTGTATTCATGATTAAATTTAATCACTAGGTATTAATTTGCTATATTCCCTTACTTATTCTAAATAGACATAGCATCACTGTATTTAAGATCGTTGGTTTTGAATGTCTTAAGCTGTCAATAAATGGTAATAAAGGGAAGTTTAAGCATTTACAGACAAGTTAATACATAAATTACCATTTGTTCAGTCACATGACAGGAAGAAGTATGATTTAGTGGCAGGATATGTGGACAGGACAGGGTAATAGTTAAGCTTGTTACTGCTCTCTGACTCATTCATTTAAGTGGCAAGTTCATCTTCAGTAACGTAGGCCATACTTGATACTTTTTTATTTGAAATAAAATAATTAATACATTATATAAATTAAGGATATTGTTTCATTGTATAAACGTCCTGGCGAAAGAGCTTATTAAATTGAGTGTAACTTCTTTACCATATTTATCATTTACTTAAACATAATAAATGTTTAAACGAGTTTAGGTACATATAGAGCAGTAATTTCAGTTTGTAATCTATACTACTATGGGTAAAAACAAAATATATTTCTTTTATAACTATCATTATTAAAAATGTACAAAATACAAATGTTTGATTAATATCATAATGGAATTTCAAAAAAATAATGCTTATAAAACAATTAAAACCTAGCTTATGAAACTATAAATACTTATTACACTTTTGCTAAAATATATACACTTTTACTTATTACACTTTTACTTTGGTAAAATATAATTATAAATTTCTGGTAATTTTTAAATTGAAAAAAAACAACCAAATCAAGTCTCAGCAAGTAGAATGGTGAATTTTTATCACACTTATTTGTTATCCCTCTGTAAGAACTAGAAAATGTGATAGTATTTGCTTTTTTTTTAAATGTTTGTTTTTATAGAATACCTTATCAGTTACTTAAAGCTGTCCAAGAAAATTTGTTTTGTGATTATAGGGAAGCTAATCGGTTTGTATTAATTTTAAACAAAACAAATCATTTTGAAAATCATTGTCTGTCCATCTTTCTAGCTATATCAGGGTGTCTAGTAAAATAGCTTGAAGAAATTCCCTGAGTTTTCCCTGACTTTTCCAGGGTGTCTAGTAAAATAGCTTGAAGAAATTCCCTGAGTTTTCCCTGACTTTTCCTCTTTTTGATGTCTATAGAAAGCCCAGTTTACATTGGGCCCATCCATTGATATCTGAAGGATCTTGGATAAATCCAGACTTTGAACACCTTTTAAGAACGAATTGAGTACCTCTTTTGCTTTTGTGTCTGTAGGAAAACACAGAACCAAAATATCGAGCTTTCATTTCATCCGTCTCTGCATCCCAATACCTAACACTCAAATCCATTTGGGCTCTTTGTGATATTTTGTTTAAACTTTCATCAAAGCCAATTACATAGTTAGAATTTGAATTTAATGATGTCAGTAACAGATCTTTAAAATAATTTGATAAACCGAATACAACACTATAGGAAATTTTATCTTTCCTCAATCTCATGTTCTGTGCAATGGTGCTATCAGGGAACATCCTTGGAAAGAGGCACACACTACCTTCTGCATTGCGTAAAGAAGTGTTGCATTACTAAATTCACGCACCATATAATCTCTGCTTCGGTCACTTCATCTTTTAGTTTATATTTATCCTAAGGAGGGAGGGGAGGTAATGACGACATCTGCATGATGCGATTGCCCGCTACGGCAATGAAAACCGGAACCTTCCATGTTGAAATAAACAGTGAAAAAAATAATCACCATCAAATAAAACACATACTATCACGAGTCTAGACAAATAGCTGGCTACGAATGTTTACACAGCGTTTTGTGTGGTCAGAAACAGACTGAGTTATCTCTTATGCCCACCTGTCCATATGATAACAGAACCACTGCGCACCCCAAGGCCACGGTCCAGACTAAAACCTCCCAGCTGTACTAACTCGACAAGTTTAATATTTATTGACATAAGTCCTGAAGTCATAGCAACGGGCTTATCAAATAAATAATGGGCATCTAAATAAAGAAGTGTTATTTCCTGACTGCCCTGCCCCTAAACCAGCCCGCTGGCTTACAATACCAAATATTCGAGAGCAATGGCCACTAGTTTTGTTTCTAATCAAAATAAATATTTTCCCGATTTTTTAAAATTTTCCCTGACGTTTCCCTGAATTTTCCAGAATCTTAAAATTCCCTGACTTTTCCAGGTTTTCCCGGTTTTCCCTGTCACTAGACACCCTGTATATATAATAAAATTTGAAATAAAAACTGTCCCATATGTTGTATCGATTTTTGACACTTTGTGAACAACTTCTCCTGAAGGACATATAGGCTACATTAACTTAAAAATTTAGACTTACTTGACACTAGGAAAATAAAAGTTAAAAACTTTTGAAAGACTTTAATTTTGTAATTAAAACCATTTGACACACAGCCCAATATAAAATCATTGTTGCAGCAAACTCTACTAGGTGAAAGCTCCCCATGCTACAGTGAATAATTAAAGATGAGTGTAATCTTGTTTTAAAACTACAAACCCAAAATTTTATTTTTTTAAAACTCTTTATAAGTAGTTATACTTAAATTTTGAAGTTATATTTTAAAAATGTAGAAACCTATTTTAACCATATAGAATGTGTTTAAATGATTAAAAATGTAGAAAACTTACCAGATTGAATTACATCTAAGAGAGTGCTTCCAAAAGTTGGTGTTTTTAATGTTTTAAGTTTGTCAAAAACTTCCTGTGACAAATATTTTTTTAGCAAGGATTTGCTGTCAGAATCTTTCAGCTTCTTAAAGCCAGTTTCCAACTTTTCCAATGTTGCGGCGTCCACCATTTTTGGGCTGCAAACACAAATAAGTATTTTGTGTAAAAATTAGTAATTTCATGGTTGTGTGTGTGTGTGTTACATGCTTTAGTAAATACGTTATGTAAGTAGTAACCCTACATCATCATACAATAATATTCTATATTTATTTAATTAATATCTCTTTTCAAGACATAGTGGTAAATACAGTAATAATAAAAACCCTTTTTCAGACAACAACAATGAAAACGATGATAGAAAACAATTCAAGACAATGTTTGTTTAAGATAATGTTTGTTTAAATATTATAATATAGGTAACTCGATTCATACTATAATTTGTATGTTTGTCGAACTTATCGTTGGAGAAAATTATGAAAACAGTTGATTTTTTTCAGTCATCCTTGTGAATTTAACATAAATCATGACCAAAAGCCTATGTGGTAGTGAGGTAATGGGTACCACTTGACACTACTACAGTTTCATGTAAACATTGTTTAAAACATTAACTCCAATTTCAAACATTTTCTACTTAGTCGGAGGTCAAGCAATGTAGCCTATTTACGTGAATTAAGTGACAACAGCATTTACTAACTAGTTATAAACTTTAGCAATGTCTAGTTATACATTTTAAAATCAATCGTAATTTTGTAGAATGTTTCGGTAATCAAAATATAACTTGTACTTACGGAATCATTTTCATTTTATTTCTCACAACAGTAGGCTATACTTTGTGGCTTTTCAAAAAAATGAGATAATTAAACTACTTTAATAAATCGCTAGTTTAACAATGAGGTAATTAATTACGTATAGTAGAAATGGATACCAATATTGTTATTACTAATTTCGCGAATTAAGTATTTCCGTGGATGGTTAGGCACAGCCTTCAGTATATTTTAGATGCAGACTAAAATCGTTTATAATACAAGTTACAGCAATTTAATTATGTGTAGACCAAGCAGTGGAGTTTCACTTAAATCTGTATTTTAACAATAACATTAAAATTAATTGGAATTATTATTAGAGGAAATTTTATTTTATACGATTCGCCAATATCAGGGTGATAGGCTAACAGGATAACTAAACAAAAGCTGTTACCAAATATAAATTACTAAATAATAGATCTCCCAAACATTTGTACCAGGAAAGCTTTCAGTTTTTGTTGCGCCGTGTTCATGCGAAAGTAAAGTTTTATGAATAGTTCTTAGTTGCAGGTATGTTTTTGATGCCGTACGTACAAAAATCCTTGAGTAAATCCCCGTTTGAGTAAACATCAATAAGCATCAAGTTCAAGAATACCCGGCGAGGAGACGATAAATCTAGGCCTATATACTCGTACATGCGTTGCAAATCAAGGTTTATATGTACATGTTTACTGTGAATACAATTTGTGTTGTAACTGTCGTTCATGGGTCAATACGTAAATGTAGTGAATAATACCTACGCGTTGTATAATTTATTGTGATAGGCTACACAGCTGAGAAATAATACGTGCGACAATACTCTCGCAGCTGAGCACTATGTGAATAATAATTATAATAAACTTACATTTTTAAAAATAATATATTTGGAACCTTCTTGGGCTTTTTTCTAAATTAAATATTTATTTTATCTTTTGCGAAATTTAATTTAGGCCTATTTGAGTAAAATTGATGAATTTCATAGATTGTTACTAATTCAAAAATCTTCCACAAATTCTTCAAGTAAAAACAACCAAATTACGAACCCAATAGAACGTTTTTCAAAAACGTTTTTACCACAAAACAATAAAACTTGTAGAATTCTATATTTGAAATTTATATGCAAACTTAAGTGTTAAGCCCCGGTAAGGGACGGTGCATATTTTAAAGTTAAATAAAGGTTTAAACAAAATGCAATGTTAATTTTACTTCGGTGGCATGGGAGTGAATGATTGTTTTCCTACACTCAACCAATCTAAAAATTATAGACGATGGTAGGCTCTGTTCATATAGAAAATACAAAACGATATTTCTATAAAGGTGTACAGACTTTTAATTAAAAAAACTACTAACTAGTATCTGATTAACAAACATAACAGAAAAGTGTTTGCCCTGAAAAAAATAATTTTATACTTTATACAAATTATTAAACGACTTAACCTAAAACCAATTGCCCAAAGGCATACAATTATTAGGTCTAATTGTACTTACTCTGTTACTGTAGTTTCTTTTTCTTTTTTCTTAGGATAACACTTAAATAAAGTGACCCCCAATCGAAAACATGCACTTAATGACATTTGGAATTTAGAATTTTTAAAAAGTGTTAAAAATTTACAAAAAATTTTGTCATGGCCGAGTGTGTATGTTTGTTTAGGTGTAATAGAGATAAGTCTATTGGCTAAAGCCTTCATAATTTCAAGATTTTTTTATCGGTTACAATATTAAGGCACGTGAAAATGTAGTAGGCTATGTTTTTTATTTATTTTCTATTGATTTTATTTATTACATTTTTTATTTTGGAAAAATATTATTTTTGTAATAAAAACTAAACTTAACACCCTAACGTACCGAAATTTCTCAGAAGACACATTTAACCTAAGGTTAGTGTATTATTCAACCTTTGATATAGAACCTGAACATATTATTTTATTTATTATGTTCAAGAGAGGCTATGGTTCACTTTAAATAATGTCCAAAAGTCCCGTTATTAATGGGGTTTATATTTTCTGTTGTATTTTTTGTTTACATTGTAAAAACGTATTCATTCCATTTATTTTACAGAAGAATTATTTAAATCGTTAATTTAATTTGTTAAAGTGATTTATCAAGGCTAAACTTCGAGTTCAAATTTGCTTTGAATCTTAATTTTATGAAATTATATTAAAATTTGAAATTGACTAAACAAATGTGAAAATGTATTTAATTTATTATTAGCACCACGCAATGAATTTTTCCTAATAATGAAACAAATTTAGTTATGTAGAAATAAGTTTTCTTGGTTGTAATGTTATTCTAACCAATACATAAGTTAGTAGATATTTTATCATCTAATTAAATTAGACGATAATATAAGTTGTGCGGTTTCCCTTAAAACAAAACAAATCTAATCAACATTAAATGTTCCTAAATTTTAAAAATTTGATCGGCATGTAGTAAGCCTACATTTCCATTTTCGAGGACAAAAACGTTCAAATCTCAAAATATTAAATTATTTATTTCTGTTTCATGACTGTTATTGGTTTCCGATAAATTAATTAGTCATGTGGATTCTTAATTGTAATGTACATTTACAAAAACGTGTAATGTAATTATAAAAGGTTAGAAACTTATTTTAAAACTGTTTCATGCAGTGAACGCCTTTATCAAATGAAATTGTAGTCTACAATAAATTACTTGGCTTCTAGAAATACATAACCTACATAGTGCTGTTGAGAAACGCTTGATAACTTGGTTTCCAGAATTTCAGATTAGGAAGAAGGTGTATACAAATTCTGTTCATAATATTAAAAGTCATACTTCTGTTGCCGACAATAACAAAAACACTACAATGTTTATAGCACTGTTTCTCTGAAGTTGGATAATTTAGTTACATATCTGGTATACCACGTTGGTGTTAGTATAACCTAAAATAAAACAATTCTGTTCATAATATTAAAAGTCATACTTCTGTTGCCGACAATAACAAAAACACTACAATGTTTATAGCACTGTTTCTCTGAAGTTAGATATTTTAGTTACATATCTGGTATACCACGTTGGTGTTAGTATAACCTAAAATAAAACAATTCTGTTCAAGATGCTACTGGAGTTATACAAATCCTGTGGAAACGTATGATATATTTGTAAGATATTATTTTTATGTTTTTATAATTCTTTGTAACTCAGCGTAATCTTAAACACAGAAAAACTATGCGAAAATGAAATTTAGTTAGACTAATTTATTATTAGTAACAATATAAGAAATAATTTTAGAATTAGAATATAATATTTTTATATATGAATAGGCCTATGTCGCCTTCATAAACTGTCGAATTTGTTTAAGGTTTTTTCTAAATCTCTCTTATTACCTAGCACAAAAATGTTTGCTAAATTATAATTTACTATAGTACCAAGCCTAGACATAAAAAATGTAAATAGCTTTGATAAAACCAAAAGAATAAATATTTATTTAAAAGATCCGTTTATGGTTATAAAAACGAAGCAAATAAGATTGTCATTGTAAAACAATTCAAGAAAACAAATCGGATTGTTTACTTAGATTTTACTTAATATATTACAAATACTGTTAGGATTATTACTAAAGCACTACAAAACTTTCATCATCCAAACACAGCTTCCCTGTAGGTAGACCAACAATAAAGCTTTCCCTCCAACATACTTCCCTTCGTCTTTGTTTCTTCTACATTCTATTTATACAACCTGTACTCACCTTTCTTCTTCGACTTTTTGTTGCGTTTGAGACGTGCAGCCCCCCATTTTAATAATCGAAAAGTATTCAGAAACATACACAAACACGCTATACCACGCCCGGCTTTGGAGCCACGCACCCTAATGTCCAGGAGAAGGGAGGGGTGTGACAAAGTTCGATCGATATTCTTGCAAGCGTCGTCAGGGGATGAGCCGAATTATTTAAGGTACTTTCTTAAAACATTTTGACATTTCGTTGCATTTCCAATGCCGTATTTTAACTTTCGTATATTTAATCGCGTGGAAAATATATTTTCAAAGTTTTAATCTTGTGATATATTCAAGAATATTTGCTGCAGGAAAATTAATGGCTAGTTAAACAAAACAACGATTAGAGAGTTTATTTTATCACTCTAGCTTACGAAGAAGTATTGCATTTATAGATGTAGTGGTGCGGGTTTTTAAGTGTCAATCAAAATATATTTTTATTTAGTGAAACCAAAATAATATTTTATTCGTCGTCGACGTTTTAGCAGTATCTCATTAAATATTTGTTGTACGTAGTGTGAAGTGATCTTTCAGTTAGTCAACCATCCCCTCGAGCGATAGGAAAGAATTGGGAATATAGGTATAGCATTAAGGTACGGACATAAATCCTCCGGTGGGGGATATGGTAGGACTTCTTGTGCAGGGCCGCCTGAAGTCTAGTATGGACCACGTAATTGTTCACTTGGCTCTGAGAGATTTCTCGTGTACTACCACTTCTTAAAACATTGTACATATTCAGAATGTTCTATACATCACAGCTTCTGCATCCGATATGTCTACTAATATTTTAAGCGTTTTATTTCATACCGAAGCTAATTTATCATCGAATTTATCTTTATGGCCGCCTCGTGCAAGTCAGTGTTTTCACAGTCCTTATCATGTTTGTAGGAAGTACAGTGCGTGAGGTTTAACCTTGAGATCGCTAGGCTGGACTGGGCTCCAGTGCGGGGTCAAAACCCAACACTTCAGAAAACATCAGTGTTGTTTTTAAAGTGTAAACAGCTCTAATTAACTACATGTTAATCATGTAATAGTTTTATGTAGACATGATCTTTAAATGTGTTGCTCGACGCAACACGTATGCTCTTTTACGTGTGTGTAAAAGAAAGAGACGCGATTACGAAAGAGACGAATGTACAATATGTATTGTACAATGTTTTTAGTTAGGTTAGTAGTCAAATGTTAGAGCAGAACGAGGGACACCGTTAAACCTCACGCACTGTATTTATACTGACCCTGTAGCTCCCGTCTCACCTACTGCGATCTCTCAAGACCAATTGCACTGTTACATGGTCCGCACTATAAACTTTATGGCCTATAGGACTATAAGGGGCTACCATTACACCTCCTTGTAAGATAACGGACAAGAAAGGAAGGGAAAGGACCTATCTAATGATTAACTGGGAATAAGGTGTATGTCAACTACTCCGCTCCTTTCGCATTTACTCTACCACAATCGAGGAAATGTCAAAGACTTAAAGATTGTGTACAAATCTTAACAATGATATAATCAGTGAAACTACAGCAAGAAATAAAGCTTATTGTGATAAAGCGTCAAAGCGAATAATACCGGAATGAAATTATACTAAGTGTTTACGTTCTCCAGTATAAGTAAATCAGAATACTATACACCTAACCTATATAGTAATGTGTAAAAATGTTAAATGCCTATAGAAGCATTTACCTTTTGTACAAATGAGGACTGCCATTCCGGGAGAATGTACCTTTGTCAACACGAACGCAACTCAGAGGTCAATGACTTGCAGTCTGAAATGGTATATTTTCCGAAATGGCAGACCTTTTTTTGTACAAAAGGTAAGTGCTACTAATACAAGCAAGTGTTTAGAGATTACTATATCTTACCGAATATAAATCTACATAGTTCAAGGTCGAAACATAATTTACATGAAAATGTAAAGACTTAATTAAAGTCGATATTACATAGTGATTGATCACTAGAATTAATTTTATTTGGAGTACATGTTATCTGCATTTATTAGTTTGTATTATTTATCTGCATTTATTAGTTTGTATTATTTATCTGATTTGTTATGTTTTCATCATGCACGTTAATGCACTTCGGTAAACCTCTATTTCTAGAAAGATTTTGCCACCAAATCTTCGTAGGTGTTCTGAAACACGTCAGCTCAGTTGTATATGTCGGGGAACCTACATTTCTAGAAAGATTTTGCCACCAAATCTTCGTAGGTGTTCTCAAACACGTCAGCTCAATTGTACATGTCGCGGAACCTCTATTTCTAGAAAGATTTTGCCACCAAATCTTCATAGGTGTTCTGAAACACGTCAGCATAGTTGTACATGTCAGGGAACCTCCATTTCTAGAAAGATTTTGCCACTAAATCTTTGTAGGAGTTCTCAAATAAGTCACCTCAGTTGTACATGTCAGGGAACCTCTATTTCTAGAAAGATTTTGCCACCAAATCTTCATAGGTGTTCTCAAGCACGTCAGCTCAATTGTACATGTCGGGGAACCTCCATTTCTAGAATGATTTTGCCACCAAATCTTTGTAGATTTTCTCAAACACGTTAGCTCAGTTGTACAGGTCGGGGAACTTCCATTTCTAAAACGATTTTGCAACCAAATCTATCTAGGTGTTCTCAAACAAGTCAGCTCAGTTGTACATGTCAGGGAACCTCTATTTCTAGAATGATTTTGCCACTAAATCTTTGTAGATTTTCTCAAACACGTTAGCTCAATTGTACATGTCGGGGAACCTCCATTTCTAGAATGATTTTGCCACCAAATCTTTGTAGATTTTCTCAAACAAGTCAGCTCAGTTGTACCTGTCAGGGAACCTCTATTTCTAGAATGATTTTGCCACCAAATAAATTTTTGTAGGTGTTCTCAAACAAGTCAGCTCAGTTGTACATGTCGGGGAACCTCCATTTCTAGAAAGATTTTGCCACCAAATCTTTGTAGGTGTTCTCAAACAAATCAGCTCAATTGTACATCTCAGGGAACCTCTATTTCTAGAATGATTTTGCCACCAAATAAATTTTTGTAGGTGTTCTCAAACAAGTCAGCTCAGTTGTACATGTCGGGGAACCTCCATTTCTAGAAAGATTTTGCCACCAAATCTTCGTAGGTGTTCTCAAACACGTCAGCTCAATTGTACATGTCGCGGAACCTCTATTTCTAGAAAGATTTTGCCACCAAATCTTCATAGGTGTTCTGAAACACGTCAGCATAGTTGTACATGTCAGGGAACCTCCATTTCTAGAAAGATTTTGCCACTAAATCTTTGTAGGAGTTCTCAAATAAGTCACCTCAGTTGTACATGTCAGGGAACCTCTATTTCTAGAAAGATTTTGCCACCAAATCTTCATAGGTGTTCTCAAGCACGTCAGCTCAATTGTACATGTCGGGGAACCTCCATTTCTAGAATGATTTTGCCACCAAATCTTTGTAGATTTTCTCAAACACGTTAGCTCAGTTGTACAGGTCGGGGAACTTCCATTTCTAAAACGATTTTGCAACCAAATCTATCTAGGTGTTCTCAAACAAGTCAGCTCAGTTGTACATGTCAGGGAACCTCTATTTCTAGAATGATTTTGCCACTAAATCTTTGTAGATTTTCTCAAACACGTTAGCTCAATTGTACATGTCGGGGAACCTCCATTTCTAGAATGATTTTGCCACCAAATCTTTGTAGATTTTCTCAAACAAGTCAGCCTAGTTGTACCTGTCAGGGAACCTCTATTTCTAGAATGATTTTGCCACCAAATAAATTTTTGTAGGTGTTCTCAAACAAGTCAGCTCAGTTGTACATGTCGGGGAACCTCCATTTCTAGAAAGATTTTGCCACCAAATCTTTGTAGGTGTTCTCAAACAAATCAGCTCAATTGTACATCTCAGGGAACCTCTATTTCTAGAATGATTTTGCCACCAAATAAATTTTTGTAGGTGTTCTCAAACAAGTCAGCTCAGTTGTACATGTCGGGGAACCTCCATTTCTAGAAAGATTTTGCCACCAAATCTTTGTAGGTGTTCTCAAACAAGTCAGCTCAGTTGTACATCTCAGGGAACCTCTATTTCTAGAATGATTTTGCCACCAAATAAATTTTTGTAGGTGTTCTCAAACAAGTCAGCTCAGTTGTACATGTCGGGGAACCTCCATTTCTAGAAAGATTTTGCCATCAAATCTTTGTAGGTGTTCTCAAACAAATCAGCTCAATTGTACATCTCAGGGAACCTCTATTTCTAGAATGATTTTGCCACCAAATCTTTGTAGGTGTTCTTAAACACGTCATCTCAGTTATGAATTTCGGGAAACCTCTATTTTTAGAATGTTGTTGCCACCAAAAACTCCCCCATCATGTGAGCGCGTATGATGTTAGATAAAATTATCTATAAAAACAGTAAATAGCACTAGAATTTATTTTGGAATTTTCAAAGTTGATCTGTTGGCATACCATTTAAACTTATTAAACTTTAACTTCTGTGTTAGCTTGACACCTAAACATTTCGGTATAAATGTGAGGGTTACCAAAGTCATAGAATAAAATTTTAACTTGTTGCCAATGTGGTTACGTGATTATAACCGTCTAACCACAAATGTATTTTGAATCAACCCACTTCGAACCATTGTCTTGCATAATTTAAATGTAGATTATCAGACATACTTCAAAGAATATCCACGAGAAATGTAATCAAATTGCAAAGCTCATTCTCTTATATATAACTAAAGATATAAATCTCTCATTTTATATTTTATTTATTAAAAAACTTTGTGTAAACGGAGCAATGTATGTAATGTCACACAGTATTGCGTAGGCCTATTATAGGCACAAACAGTGAAGACAGATTCTATCCTAATTACAATTTTACGGTATACAATTTTAAAAAAATAGTAAGTAGCACGTAGAACTGAAATAAAAATATATTGTCTGAAATATTTTAGAAATGACAAGGTTTGAGCTAATTCTTAATATGAAGTCCAATCAAAATACTCAACGTACACTTTTGAATTTTTCTTTACATTTTGGAGACTTTTTCTTTTTTTATTTATTGAATAATTTTGGAAGAAATACATAATCACCTAACTTTCTCCTGCGTTCATTTTGATGTAAAAAACATTGAGCTTCTTGAATTTATATTTTCAATCTATAAGTTGTGTATTTCATCTATCATGCACTTAAAATTAATTTTAGTTGATTTTGTTTTTATACCAAGTGTAAAAATTTTGAAAATAAGGTATAATTTTTTTAATATAAAGTATGTTTTCGTAAGCGTGTGTTAAAAACTAATACCAGAATTAGGTATAACTAACAGATAAAAATCGCACTCCTCCAACTAAAAAAACGTTTTAAATAATTTTGATTTAGAAACCAAACCTGTGTTGCATATTAAAATACTGAAATCAATGCTGTCTCGATTAATTATTACATAAATCTATTGCTTTTAATAAGGTAGGCATATGCACTAGTACGGAAAACATTTAATTACAGGTTAATTTTAACTGAAAAAGAATGTGAGTTCCTGACAAGCGACATCTTTCATTTAATCAGTCGACTGCGGTTGCCATGACAACCGCCGGTACTCAGTACGCTTTACAATTCAAAGCATTTCGTAATAACCCTTGGATTTGCCTAGCAACCTGCAGTTTCCAATATTTTGTAATAATAGATTGGCCGTGACCGGTTAAACTGTTTTATAAGGGCGGTAAATAAAAATTGAATAAAGTGATTGGACAATTGAAACCGGTAATTGCGGAAGTAGAGTGAATTCAGAATGCAAAATTAGGTGCAAACCTGGGGTACGCCATCCGGTCTTTGTGAAAAATCTAGACCTCCTCCCGTATGATTTAGCTACTTTATGATGCAGTGTTCGATTTAAGGTTAAAGAAGAGTGAAACATATTAGTAAAACTCGTAGATAACTAAATGTTTAATATGTCTTACAATTCTAAGATTACGTAGGCCTAAGACTCGAAACTAATGACTCAAAAACAGTTAAACTTAAATTAATAACACAAATAAAAGACTTACACAAAACTCACAAATTAACCATTTATTAACTCAGACGAGTTTCAATGACAGTCATCATCATAACTTACAACCGTAACTTACTAACAACAGTTGTAACTATATGAAGCAACTGTGGCGTAATGTTTATTTTTAAATAAATAAAACCTCTAAACCACAAATAACTTTTATTTTAAACCTTATGTACATTTCAATTACCCAGCAATCATCTTCAGAGGTATTTAAAAATTACAAGTTGTATTTTTTAAATACCTCTGAAGATGATTGCTGGGCAATTGAAATGTACATAAGGTTTAAAATGAAAGTTATTTGTGGTTTAGAGGTTTTATTTATTTAAAAATAAACAGTTGTAAGTTAGAGTTTGTAGTAGCAACATTCAGCGATGATGTCGACTTTGCCTCTGAAACGCGCCTGAGTTAATAAATGATTAATTTGTGAGTCTTGTGTACGTTTTTTATATGTAATAACATAACATCACAAGCTTAGTTTGTTGTTTAAATTGACAAGTTTCATTTTCGCCCTTGACAATCTGTTAGCATTTAATTTAGATACGAGTGCATTTTGACACTCTTTCTTAGTTAAGTGTTAAAGGAGAATGAAATTGACAACATGAAAATCTGCTTTTCCGTTTAAAATACAAAGGTTTGTTTTTTTTTTCATTATTAAAAGTGTGTATAAAATAGGCTTTAAATAAATATTACATATAATTACTCTGGATTATTGACCTATAAACGACCTTTAGAAGGTTATAAATGTCAGTCTTTGTCATTTGGACAACGCCATGCTCTTTTAGTTTCAGATTGATAAAAAATATTGCAATTTGTTACAGTTGAAGTGTTTCAATTCTTGTACTACACTGAAATATCCTGGTGTGTAATTAATTGGAGTAAATGTTACTTTGAAAACGAGTACTACCTCTCCAAGTTTATTGCTTATTTCAAATTAATGGTTTACGTTGAATTTAAAACAAAAATCATAGAATTTAATGCATTTGGAAAATTTGTACAATCACGCTAGCACTTTCACTCGAGTTCGTATTTTATATAAAATCCAGATATTAGTTGTAGCTGTTGTTATTTAATTGTAACAGACTACTATTTAGATGTTACACAAAGTTGGATGTACAGAGAAGCCACAGATACAGTGAAAGATAGCCTAACTCTGATCAGAAGTAATCCGCCTGTACTGATAGTAACGCCCAACTACTGCAAGTGTGAAATCTAGTGCATGCTACGTAACCGTGCACTTGGCCTTGAGAGATCGCAGTAGGCGAGACGGGAAGTAGAGGGTCAGTATAAATACTTTCCTACAAACATGATAATGACTGCTAAAACACTGACTTGCATGAGACGGTCAGTATTAGATAAATTCGATGATAAATTAGTTTCGGTATGAAATAACAAACAATTTTGAAATATGTGTAGTCATATCGGATGCAGAAGCTGTTAATGTATAGAGCATTCTGAATATGTAACATCTTTTAAGAAGTTGTAGTAAACGAGAAATCTCGCATGGGGTATATTAAGCAACAAATCCATTTATTTAAACAATTGTGTTGTATAAGTTATTAATATAATTTTCTTTCGGGTAGAGAATTTGCTAGAGTAGATCGCAGTAGGCGAGACGGGAAGTAGAGGGTCAGTATAAATACTTTCCTACAAACATGATAATGACTGCTAAAACACTGACTTGTATGAAACGGTCAGTATTAGATAAATTCGATGATAAATTAGTTTCGGTATGAAATAACAAACAATTTTGAAATATGTGTAGTCATATCGATGCAGAAGCTGTTGATGTGTAGAGCATTCTGAATATGTAACATCTTTTAAGAAGTTGTAGTACACGAGAAATCTCGCATGGGGTATATTAAGCAACAAATCCATTTATTTAAACAATTGTGTTGTATAAGTTATTAATATAATTTTCTTTCGGGTGGAGAATTTGCTAGAGTCGCAGCCAGTAATTGTCCAGAGGTTTACTTTTTTAAAAACATTCCCCTACATGGTTCAAGGTCCTACCTAATGGTCGAGGTCACGCTGGATTTCATATTTTCGGAAAGGGACAAGTTCTTATAAACTAAGTTAAAAGCCGATCGAAATATTTTGGAAGAATTCTCTCCAACGCGTCAATTCCAGCGGAACTGTAACAAATCGCCAACAATGCCGTTCCGATAGTCCGTGCTGTCCTCGCCTAAACCTCTCGGTACAAGGTACTGTTAACCCATTGTAAAACTCTTACCTAAAACATGGTAGCAACATCAGACGATGTGTTGAATAGTTTTCTTAATTTTAGAATGCTGATATTTTTAATATTAGGAATAAAGCAAGTAAGAGCAAGTTTATTTTGTTTATTGTGTTTTGTGGTTTTAATTTTAGATAAATTCCGATGATTAATTTAACTCTTTTTTCCTCTACTTTGTACCCGTTATTTGCTCAAGTTTCTCCAGTAGTTTTCGTACAAAACTGGCTCGTTTTCAGTTTAGAAATAGCCACGCTTCAGAAATGGTTGACAACATAGGCCTACTAGATATGCATAAACACTGCCTCCGTGAAACAGATGTGTTTTATGTTCACGAAAGCTAAATAATAGGTTTTACACCTGTCACTACGTATCCGCCGTTTGTTAACATATAATATGCATTAGCCACCCTCTCTTTGTAAGCAATATTTAAAAATCATTTATTCCCAGAAAAGTTATAGTATTAAAAAATCACATGATTTATATTTTTTTAAAAATTAAACCTCCTACATCTATGGTACTGCACATTAAAATGTTTGATTATCCTGTGATCTTCCAAAATAACTATTACTATAAACGAAACGGGGAAAGTAAATCAAAGTGTTAAAAAAAAAAAAAACGATAGTTTCAAATTACAAGTAGTGTTCCGAGCCAAAGCCTGCCCGGAATATCCCTAAATAAACTCTACTGTATTTCTGGCTAATCAAGTTGGCTTAGATTCTACTTCCTTTGATGCCAATTAAAACTTTATGTTTCTCTACCAACAGTTCTCCTGTTATTGAAATATTTAAATAGAATTATTTCTAGTAATAATAGTTTTGACTTTTGCCGGAATTAGTAATACAAAGAATGGAAAAAGCAACTCATTATTTTTTTTAAATACAAAAATGCAACAATAATAAAATATAAAATCTGTAAAGGAAAATAAAATACATAATATCAAGTAAACCCTTCTCTGGCATCAGATAAATAATTATTGAAATACTGACTTTATAAAAAAATTAGTCTTCTAATGTTGTAGCTATGATCAAATTTAATGCCGAATGAAATACCTACAACTTCTTAAATACTTTTTATTTAGATTAATCTCTATAGAAGCAAATAGTTTCAACTGAATAAAAAGACTATAAAGAATTTTTAATAATAATTATAAGGGCAAATATAGTGCCTTACTTTTATACCAGGCATAATATTAGGTGATTAATAGGTTTACTAAATACTGAATAGTTTACTCAAATATTATATTATTATAATTGAACATTATATAATAATTATATAATTATAATTATAATAATTAGTATATTATTATAATTAATTGTTATATTATTATAATTTTATAGTTTTACTTATAAAAAAATGTAAAATTTGTAAATTGTAAATGCAGGCTGGTATGCAAGGTTGGTATGCAAGAACTACTCTCAGTTCTTCACCGGGGTACTGGGTATATATATATAAATTGGTTATATAATAACTTATATATAACTTGAAGTACCAAAAGAACTAAAATTTCCTTCAGTAAGTGTTAGCCCGCATAGGCTCTTTGGTTTTGGTGGATAATAATATATTGAACGAATAATATAGAGTAGCTAGTAAGGATTTATTGAAGGGTGGATTATTTAGATTTAAAAGCGTAGATAATGTGATTGAGTTACTAATAACCTCATAAATAAAGCATCATTATTATAGCTATAGCCTAAGAAGGTATCACTGGAAGTTAAGATGTGTAGGTAGTGTATAAAGTTTTTTGGATTATTAATAATATCTGATTAAAGTATGAGTATTAAAAGAGGTTAGGTCAAGAAATATTTTAGTTAAAACAAGTTTTGCAATAAGCAACAACATAATATTACCGTGTGATAAACATAAATAATTCTTTAGTAAAATAACTAATAACTGGCTTAAAAGTTGGTTGAGAAAGGATTTAAGACGTACTTGATATTAAACACACGTTAAAGAAGTTGGTTAAATGTATTAACAGTTCCTAAAATTAAGGTTTAATAATTAATATAAAGTGTGACAAACTTGAGCTACTGGATTTTAAGGAGACTTGATTAGGCATAAAGGCGATAGAGCATAAACCTGTGCCTACTTAATAGCTTACTCGTTTTACTAGCGGGACTAAAGCCAAGCAGCAGGTGGATTATTTAGTCGTCCTAAACTACCGACTTGGCACTAGCTTTTTTAATTTACTACACCTGTAAATCGGAGGAACGGTTCTGCCACAGGTATGTGACGAATCTGATTAGCTCCAGTTGATTTTACATTTTTTGATGTCACATTACTGTTTTTTTGAGAGTGTAATGCCGTATATGTTTCACTTTCAACAGTTATTTGTTATTTATAACGATTTGACACGACAGCGAAATTGCAAAAAAATATCTTAGATATACGTAAGTAGGTATATTTTTTTTGTAAAAAAATTCAAATGGTACTGTCTAACCAAAAATTAAAAATTTTCAAAAATAGCCCCATTACAACCTGTCTCTCTCTCACACACACTCACACGTGCGCACTTAAAGTGTATTCTTAAGATAGAGTATTAAGACATCCTACGCTTTAGAAGTGTTCTATATTAGTTTAGATTTAAAAAAACAAAACAAAATATAAGCTTGGTTTTCAATGTAAGCTGACCGGTTGGCAAATGGATTGGGCCCCGTATTAGTCTGAATGCCGGCTATCTTTCACTTTGCACATCAATCGATTAGTTCAAGTTAGCCAACTTTAAAAAATCAAGAAAACCTTTCGTAACAGGAAAACTTTGTAACATATATATATATATATATATATATATATATATATATATATATATATATATATATAATGATTCTCCGTATTTATAAAGAAATCTTAATTTTATAAAGTTTCCCGTGTTTTGTGTTTTTTTTAAAGAGATCCAGAATGTGTACTTATCAAAAGCTTTTTATTTTTGGTTCGACAGCCCCCAGTTTTAATATTTTTCCATGTCCTGAGGACTTTTGTACATCCTCTGGAGTAATTAATAACACTTTTCAATATCTCTGTCATCTGAAGATATAAAATATCCGGTAAGTATTTGGTAGCCAGAGAAAAAATAAAGTTTGCAAACATATGCTATCTTATAGACGTTTGAAGTGATCTATTTTGGTATACGCTTTTGCACTGTGACGTGGAGCAAGGAGACCGTGTTTCACTTTAACTGTTTACCTCGCGTTATCTTTTATTATAACCAAATCTATCTTAACCGAATTTGCAGCTATACATTTAACACGGCTATATTTTAATATAGTGTAACTCTGTGCTCTTTATTGTAAGGAAACTTGATTCAAAAATTTTGTTTTGGAAAGTGAGCTGAAAGTGTCTTTTTTCAATTTTGTGAACGTCGGCACTAAGTTTTAAGGACGTTCTGCATCTTCAGTGTAATTTTGTTTGAAATATCGATGACGTTAGAATAGTCAATAATTTGATTCTTTATTAAACAAAGTTAAATTCTGTTAACAATTTTTTTAAAATTAAATTATATTCAAGTATAAACGTTGGAGTGTAAGGCACAGTTCAACGTATTTGCACAGTATGCCACACGCAACATAACCTGTTAGTCGCCTTATAAAGTGAAAGTAGTCCGATGAGGAAAAGATCGCCTTAAAATCTTTTGTCCTAAGAGGAAACCATTCGTCATGACCGTCAAACAATTCCGCTCAATGGGAGTTGGTTCTAACAGCGCGGGCTGGCATTTCCTCGAAGCTGTCGCCCCGGGCATGAGGAAAGAATCACCCAGTGCGCGGAATACACTAACGGATTAAACTCTTGTCCGACTAACAACCTTCTTACAAAATAATTTAAAACCGTTCCAAGTAACGGATGTCTTTCATTATAGAGTACATTGGATTTATTTGAATTTAGAATCTTGCCTAGACTTGATCCTACAATCGTCCACCAGATAAGAATATTTGTCCGAACATTGTACGCATGCTTGTTGATTCTTGTTTTCTTATATAAATACATAATGAATCTCTTTTAATTGTTCTTTAATCTTTCTATTTCATGTGCAAGCTTTACTAGGATTTGTAAGTTTTACGTTTTACAAATAGGTTACAACTAAAATAGGTGCTATATTTTTAGATTGAAATATAGAAAGCCTTTAAAAATATTTTTCAATAGAAATACAGTAGCCTATAATTTATATATCAAATCGTATAAACATTTATTCCATTTTATTGATTCTTTTCTCATTTTTAGGAAAACTAAAATTTTACTTAGAGTTCCCTTTACGGAAATAGTTTTGGCATTGACTGTTTTGACGATTGGAGTGAATCCTAATTAGACCTCATTAATGAATTTCATTATTTCAAAGAAAACACGAAGAAGCAAGATTCGATGGTTGTCTGACGTCGTAAACATAAATATGCAAACCAAATGTAAACAAATATTCAAGACAAAATACATTTGTAAGATTTGTCAACGAGAACGAAGGCCGTTTTAATTGAAGTGTTTTAAAAGGTCAGAAATTTAAAATCTTCATTATTGTCTTGGAGAAACACAGAAACCTTTCACCAACTCATGAACAAAAATGTCAAATTTGGATTGATCATGAATATCTTAAATTACATTGATTAAACTTAAGCTTACTAAAGGAAAATGTCTGAATTATATTAAACCATGAATGGAAATTGATACTACCTATCAAAATATTTACAGGGTAGGGCCTATATAAAATGTATAAAATTCCCGATTTCAATTATAGCAAGGTTAATTATAAATGAAGTCAGTTCTATATTTAGATATCTAAAAAATCAGGAATTTGTCTGATAGTACATGGTATCTACTCAATGCATTAACTGATGATTAATCGGTTCTAAGAACATTTGTAGGCAAGCGTGTTACTGAAATGGATATTTTGAAGTCTTGTATTTTTCTATCAAACAAATATCTATTAAACCGTTTAAAAACCAATGTTTCGGAATGACAAATGTAAAACTGTATTATGTTAGTATTTTAAAGTATACTGTAAATACTTTATATTGTTTTACAGCATTTCCCTCTCTCTCCCTCTCTTTCTTTCTATACTCTTTCTGTAGAACTATATTACATTAATATATTTATAAAAATACTGTAAGCATTTAATATTGTTTTACCTCATTTATTTCTCTCTCTCTTTCTCTTTCTATAATCTTTTTGTAGAACTGTATTACATTAATATTTATAAAAATACTGTAAACATTATTGTTTTACCTCATTTATTTCTCTTTCTCTCTCTCTCTCTCTCTTTCTCTTTCTATACTCTTTTTGTAGAACTGTATTACATTAATATTTATAAAAATACTGTAAACATCATTTTTATTCTCATTTACCTCATTTATTTCTCTCTCTCTCTTTCTATACTCTTTCTGTAGAACTGTATTACATTAATATTTATAAAAATACTGTAAACATCATTTTTATTCTCATTTACCTCATTTATTTCTCTCTCTCTCTTTCTATACTCTTTCTGTAGAACTGTATTACATTAATATTTATAAAAATACTGTAAACATTGAATATCGTATTACCGCATTTATCTCTCTCTGTCCTCTTTCTCTCTCCCCCTTCCCGCTTATTTTCTTTGCACAGATTTGATGTTTTCTTTACTTCTTCAAAATAAATTAACAATAGAATTGTATGTTAAAATCATTTGCTTTAAGAATGTCAGATTCACGGTAGATAACTGTCAAAACTATTCAACAGGGAACTTTCAATGGGTATTGACTAATGTAGGCTGGACTAAGGTTTAATGCCCGCGGCAATGAGAGTACGGCAGTACGCCATAATGCCTGTCAATAAACTGCAGTCAAGGAAGATTCCAGTGCTGCAATGTCAACTTTCCAGAACAGTCCTGTATTTTTCTATCAAACAAATATCTATTAAACCGTTTAAAAACCAATGTTTCGGAATGACAAATGTAAAACTGTATTATGTTAGTATTTTAAAGTATACTGTAAATACTTTATATTGTTTTACAGCATTTCCCTCTCTCTCCCTCTCTTTCTTTCTATACTCTTTCTGTAGAACTATATTACATTAATATATTTATAAAAATACTGTAAGCATTTAATATTGTTTTACCTCATTTATTTCTCTCTCTCTTTCTCTTTCTATAATCTTTTTGTAGAACTGTATTACATTAATATTTATAAAAATACTGTAAACATTATTGTTTTACCTCATTTATTTCTCTTTCTCTCTCTCTCTCTCTTTCTCTTTCTATAATTTTTTTGTAGAACTGTATTACATTAATATTTATAAAAATACTGTAAACATCATTTTTATTCTCATTTACCTCATTTATTTCTCTCTCTCTCTTTCTATACTCTTTCTGTAGAACTGTATTACATTAATATTTATAAAAATACTGTAAACATTGAATATCGTATTACCGCATTTATCTCTCTCTGTCCTCTTTCTCTCTCCCCCTTCCCGCTTATTTTCTTTGCACAGATTTGATGTTTTCTTTACTTCTTCAAAATAAATTAACAATAGAATTGTATGTTAAAATCATTTGCTTTAAGAATGTCAGATTCACGGTAGATAACTGTCAAAACTATTCAACAGGGAACTTTCAATGGGTATTGACTAATGTAGGCTGGACTAAGGTTTAATGCCCGCGGCAATGAGAGTACGCCATAATGCCTGTCAATAAACTGCAGTCAAGGAAGATTCCAGTGCTGCAATGTCAACTTTCCAGAACAGTCCTGTATTTTTCTATCAAACAAATATCTATTAAACCGTTTAAAAACCAATGTTTCGGAATGACAAATGTAAAACTGTATTATGTTAGTATTTTAAAGTATACTGTAAATACTTTATATTGTTTTACAGCATTTCCCTCTCTCTCCCTCTCTTTCTTTCTATACTCTTTCTGTAGAACTATATTACATTAATATATTTATAAAAATACTGTAAGCATTTAATATTGTTTTACCTCATTTATTTCTCTCTCTCTTTCTCTTTCTATAATATTTTTGTAGAACTGTATTACATTAATATTTATAAAAATACTGTAAACATTATTGTTTTACCTCATTTATTTCTCTTTCTCTCTCTCTCTCTCTCTTTCTCTTTCTATAATTTTTTTGTAGAACTGTATTACATTAATATTTATAAAAATACTGTAAACATCATTTTTATTCTCATTTACCTCATTTATTTCTCTCTCTCTCTTTCTATACTCTTTCTGTAGAACTGTATTACATTAATATTTATAAAAATACTGTAAACATTGAATATCGTATTACCGCATTTATCTCTCTCTGTCCTCTTTCTCTCTCCCCCTTCCCGCTTATTTTCTTTGCACAGATTTGATGTTTTCTTTACTTCTTCAAAATAAATTAACAATAGAATTGTATGTTAAAATAATTTGCTTTAAGAATGTCAGATTCACGGTAAATAACTGTCAAAACTGTTCAACAGGGAACTTTCAATGGGTATTGACTAATGTAGGCTGGACTAAGGTTTATGCCCGCGGCAATGAGAGTACGGCAGTACGCCATAATGCCTGTCAATAAACTGCAGTCAAGGAAGATTCCAGTGCTGCAATGTCAACTTTCCAGAACGCACAGTCAGCAGAAAAGGAGTTACGTCAGCAGACATTTGCAGTAGCTGACCAGACATTTCCTTGTGAGGAAATGAGGCGTTCATTTTAGCGTAGTTACCAGATTGTAATAATACAATGTAGTGCTTAGAAGCCATTTGTCTTACTACGAAGTAACAAGCTTCTGTAATATTGGATAGGTTTATTAGACAAATTGTTATTTTAGTTATCTTTAAGTGTTTGCTCTAATTTTCCAAAACAATCTGATTTCATTTCAGTAATATTATTCAGATTATTAAAACGGAAATTTAAAATAAGGAGGGATTAATTTTATAAAATTTATTTTTCAATTTATATACGACTTAGTTTTTTACCTTAAAAAATCCTAAAACTAAAACAAATTTCAATTGTAAAATTTAAACATTCTAGACATGGAATGTATGTTCCGGTTATTAAAAATTATTCGTATTTAGTTAATTATAAAACGAAAAAATTAAACTTATTCCGTTATAGAGTTTTCTATATTTCTTTTGTATTTTGAAGATATGACAATTACTAAGCTCTTGTGATACGGCAAAGTATTATTGAAAAATATTATTTAGAAAATATAGGGATCACGTATCTATATATTAGTGATTTGGCTACATTATTTAGTAATATCCTTTGTTTAACATCGCCACGATTTCTGTTTGAAATTATATAAATTAATATTATACTAAATGTATGTTATATAGAGGGAGGTTCTATATTTGAAAAAATTGAATTAATTATATAAAAATGAAAGTTAAGAGCAATTTTACACACAAACTTAATTTCTTATAAGTTACAGGGTAAGTTAGAGAATTTAATAGGTCTACAGTTTTGAAAAAAAAATAGGCATGTAAATTTTTACTCCTTTGAGTAATCCGGTTCAAACGAGAAAATATCAAATACCATTTTCAGAGTTTTAATTCTTATAAAACCTGCCCAACACTGTATAAAATTCCTAACCTCTTACCGACAACCAGTTTGAAATTTCCGAAAAATTATCATTAGTATAGACCAAAACTAAATGCAATACAGTTACTTAAAAATTATAATCTTCTATAGTATGGCAGGGTTCAAAACCTGTAGCGATTTTTAAGCAAAGAAATTTAAAGAAAAGGAATAACGTTTAAAAATTGATTGCTCGGTTAAAAATTAAAAACAACTTCCATCAAAATTTTCACTCAATTAATGTAGTCTACATGACATGTTTTTTTCTATAAGATGAGTTTAAAAAATTATCAAAAACAAATTAAAGTATTTTCTTTTCTTAAGAATAATGCCTAACAAGATTCCAGTTAAAAATAATAAATGGTTCCCTACAGGCGAATTGATTCTCCTTGAATGGTTGGAAAATTTCAGTTCACATTAGTGAATATCTAGGCTATTAATAAACTTGTTTATCAGACAGAAGTATTGGTTTATTTTTTCAATTTGTTATTCGCTATTGGACTATATCTAAGCTAAACATTAGGAACCTATAAAATAATTAAATATTTTTTCAACGATTGATGGGTCAAACTGTCAGCCGCCATTTTAGAAATCATAAATTGAGATGTTTTAAAAAAACTTAGATCATGATTGAACTGTTCGGTTCAAGTGAGCTACGAAAACAAATGTTTCATAGTAAAATTATTTTAGGTTATGTTAAAAATACCCTTTTAATTAGTCTATGTTCCAAAAATGTTTGAAAAACGCTCTCTTAAAGTACTTAAATGTTTCAATAAATTGATTTTGATTTATTGATAGAATATAACCATAATCCACACGATGAATAAAAATTGTATAGCCTTATTCTATAATTAAAATTATATTTTATAAACTGTTTGCAATAATTATCATTTGATTAATTTTAGTTATTAAAATACCAAATACAGATATAACACACTGATATTCTAAAAATGTTTTAAAACAGATTAATGTAATAAACAACTGGTTGTTTAAAAAATGATTTTGTAATAAACACATTTCAACTTTTAAAAATAATAGTAATTTTAAAGAATGTTATAATAAAACAATACAATTATTATTTTTAAAACTGTAAAATTAAACGTTGTTAAAATAAAAAGTAGCTTTTAAATAAATGCGTAGGGAAATGCTAATATAAAACAAAAATAATTTAAAGGGAAATAGAAATTATAGAATAACTTTTACAATTACTGTATTCAGTACCAAGCACAGAATGCCACGACAAAAACCGCCAGCAGAAAATTCAACAGAACTGATATTTATTGAAATAAAGTAAAAGGTTTATAGCTTCTAGACATGCTAGTAGTGTCGATCGATTTTAAGATCTCGTAAATGTTCTCAGCCCCAATGACCTACTTACACAAGGGATGCCATTTTAATAATATTATATTAAAGAAACACTTCAGCTTACGTATTGCACAAGAGTGTTAATAAAGTAAACATAGTTTGTACTTAAAACTGTTAACTAGTATTATCAGATAACAGACCTACCTTGTAGTTCCTATACGTTGCACTACACAAAGCGGAATGAAAATTTCTCGTCTATACCGTAGACTAGGGTCAGTCCACACTTCCCTTAACCTGTGACGTCACGCTGCTCAACCAATCCCGTGCTCCCAGACCAGACACACAAGCAGACAAACCCTAGATTCGTTCTATACTTGTCCCCCACCATTTATTATTCACAAGGTCAATGTCAATTTAATTGAATTTATTTAAAATATAATGATACGTAAGAAAGTACTATTTAATCGTAACGTCAAGTTACTTTACACAAACATATTTTTAAAGAACTATTTTAAAACGCTTTTGTAGTACTAAAATTTTAAAAATAAATTTAAAGAGAAGAAACATTCTACATAAAAAGTCCCTGTGCTATGATTTTTAAATTATATTGCTTTTGTTTTTATAAAAATATTTACTTAATAATATCTGTTTTCAACTAGTTTGGCTATGCAATTTTAATCATTCTAATAACTCATTCAGTTTGAATGTTTTGGAATATTTCTAAAAATAGTTTAAAATTTTTAAAAACTTGATATATGCTAAGACAAAAATAATTGCTATAGTAATATATGCACTAATTTAAAATTCATATTAGAAACAGATTCAGTAAAGTGTTATTTCTCCTTTCTTCTCTATGTAAGAATATTATTCTTTCTGCAACAGCGTTTAGAATTTGTATTTATATTTTTATCTGAAATGAACCAATTTTTTTTCTAATTTATGGGCACTTTTAGGATTATGTGAAAACACTTAATAGCTTGGAAATAGTCTGAGAGAAGACTCTCGAGTACAAAAGTAAGCTACTTTCATACCGTAGGGGTCTGGAAATAAAGAATTTGGTCACATCAGATAAGGCAGAAGATATTTCAACCGTAGAAATGTTTAGCACATCCGATTCTGCAAACTGTGACTCCGTGAAACAAATAAGACAACAGTTTGTATAATTATCAAGCCTAAATAATTTATCAAATAGTGTTTTCTGATATGAAAAATTGACAAAAATTAAACCTCATTATTGTTCAACTACAGCAGCATTGATTAAAATAAAAAATTTCAGAAGTCAATGCAATTTTAAATAATATTATACTTTTGATAATCTTCTACTTTTCCGCTAGGAGCTTTATTATTATTTCTGAGTGTCATAATTATCTACCATTCCTAGTATTGCCCCATTAATCATTAACGCGTTTCGGAAAAACCCATCAGACAGAACTTTTTATGAACTGTAATGAACATCATCAAACAACATCCATCCGTACGCGTCCATGAAACGGGTCAACGAATAATGTACCAATGCTAGGAATAGCAGATAAGTAGGATTTTCAAAATATTAAATAATATTTGTAAAAAGTTGAAATTTTTTAAATTTCAAAAATTGATTTTCAACTAAATATTTAGATATTTTTCCATATTTATCTAAATTGTTTATTTATATGGATTTCGTTGTTTCAGATTAACATCTATGATAAGCATCAACAACTTAAAGCCACTGTGGCGTAAATGTTTATATTAATTAAAACAACCTCTCAGCACAAATTCAACAAATTTTATTTAACCTTATGTACATTTCGATTACAAAGTAATCATCTTCAGAAGTATTTTTACAAATAACTGTTATTTGTAAAAATACCTCTGAAGATGATTACTTTGTAATCGAAATGTACATAAGGTTAAATAAAATTTGTTGAATTTGTGGTGAAAGGTTGTTTTAATTAATATAAGATAACCATGTCTTTGGAAATAACTGATTTGTTTTCTGTCTGAGTTATTAAAATCACACTAAATATTTAAACCTTTATTCTTTTTTAATCGTAATTAATTGATAGTCCATAAATAAGGAATTTGTCTTGAAAACTAAACCAGATTACCGGAGTTTTACTCCGATTGTTTTACTTACAAATTTGTTCTTTATATCTGCAAAACTTCAAATTGTTAAAAACTGCTTAGGGGCCAATATTATCTAGACATTTTGGAATTTAATTCTTGATAAGGTGAATAGCTTAAATTATTTGTTTGTCCACTGAAGCTGTGTTTAAAAACATCAGTTTACAGGCAGAAATAAAAACAATTTTACAATTTAGTGTAAGAACATCAGAACTATTTTTCCTCACACAGCATTACTTTAGTTGAATTATAAATGCAAATTTTCTTTGCATTGTGTAAAATAGCCTACGTTAGCAAGGTATTCATAGTCAAGCACTTCGAATTCAGCTTATTTAAAAACAACACACACACACACACGCGCACACTTTAAAGTTCTATCATTGCCCTATTTTCCCCTATAAAAACACTTTCACGGATTAAACCACCTGGGAGAAAAAACACTTCAAAATTGGTTGGGGCTATCGAGGATCGAACCTGGTTTCTTCAGGGTGGTAATTAAATGATATATTCTCGAATGGTAGGTTTGAACAGATATGAAATCTTTAAACTACTAAAATTATCTAAAGGTATCTTAATTCTCAGACTGCTTTCACGTTTATGAACGGTTCAAACTTTATTTTCGCGGTTCAGTGATGAAATTTATCGGGATGTTGAGGAACGCATCGGGTTTACCTGTTGTGTGGTATTTCATCATTTCCCTGTAGAAGGGAGGGACCAACAGCGCAGCGATTCCTGGAACGGAAGGGCATCGTCATTTACCGTTGCTAACTTTTCCTTATCTCGACCGCGAATATTACATCCTACAAGTTGTTTCGCCAATTTGCACAATCTTCAACATAATCTGTTACTTACAAATGATACCTTTTACAGGCATATTAAAATTATTATACCGACTTTAAACACTTAGATGACAGCATTGCCTTATCTGACATTGTTGCCAGATTTCTAAGTTATTTTAACAGCTGGCAGTATTTGATTCTTTTACACATTGAAATAATTTTTTTGCTTAAAATTTATTAAACTGAATGTGTGGAATAATTTTACCACCCAGTTATTTTTTGTCTGATACTCGTTTAAAATGTTCTTATTTACGTATATAAGTATTTTTAGATTTTAAGTATATTTTAAATATTTTTCGTAACTGATACTGCCATTAATATACTTCTCTCAGAGCGGTAGCATCTTGATTCGCCATTAAAAAAATTTGCCTGTTAAAAATGCAATGATTTTGTTTTATACTTCTTTCCTTTTGATCTTTGTTTTGTGTTTTTTTCTACTCTTTAGTAAAGTCAGGAACGGAAACCGCGATATTGAAATTCCCAAACACATTGCGTGGATCGAAAACTAGAAATTAGAAACTGCAGCCAGTCAGAGGAGGGGATTTGGTGACCTCATGGTTTTCGCAGTATCAGTCTTCTTTAACACTGGCTGCAAGTAGAATATTGCATCAGGTTGTTGGTGTTTGACTGGTAAAAAAGGAAGTGGCTTGAACTTGACGTTAGGTGTATTTGGATGGTACTGAGAAGGTGTACGGAAGGAGAGGTATATTTAAACTTAAAGGGAACTGGTTGACTGCCTTTTATTTCTTATTTCGCTGTACAAGAAATACGCTTAAAATTACGTGCTTTAAAGGCTAAGAGAATAGCTAAAAGTAAAATGGCTAATTTCCTAACCAAAAATTATTTGCAACTTTATTATACGAAAACACAGTTTTAGTCAGCTGTTGGTGTTTAACTAAAACAAAAACTATGCTTTTGAAGGGTTAGAAATTTTCAGTACAGTAAGACTTAACTTACTGTGCATTATTTAACAGTTTACGATTCATTATTTTCAAATGTCATATTGTAGTAAGCCTTTTTTGGTAAGCGTATAGAGTGCTAGAAATGTGGCAACGATGTATTCTATTATTTAATACCGTCATTTCAGTTTTAAAATGGATTCAGCTGGTTCTCTGCAGTGATAAGCACGACTTTTATTTACAGCGCAATAAAGCAATATTTGTCCCTTAAATATTTGTGTTGCACATTTTAAATTAAGCAGGTTTTACACAATGTCTTACAACTTAGGATTTAGTTACTTTATCCTATAGTTAAGTTATATAAAATGTAATCCTACACAAAATCTGTACGAGCGCGTACGAGAGAGAGAGAGGGGGGGAAGAGGGGAGAGATAGAGAGAGAGAGAGAGTTAAAGGAAAAATCCTTGATTATTTTATTTATTGTTTTTTAACAATATTAGGCCTAACACTTCTAAACAGTTTTACTAAAATATGATTCGGGGGATTAGAAAAATAATTGAACAAGTCAGTCTAATTTCAGGCCCAATTTCAGGTCTACATGTAACTGCAATCATCAATTATGAATAATAATTGAGCCGGCTTGTGAGCTAAGGTTAATAATAAATAAATAAATGCACACGAACTCACAAATGAATATACCTTACTGTCATAGTAAGTTGCAACTACAGTTGCATTTGTAAATTTGTATTAGTGTCACTGATAATGATGGCATAAGTCATTGAAACGCGTATGACAATAAAGTATATTGTTTTGTGAATTCGTGTGCATTTATTTATTCATTAGAAATGATTTCATGATAATAAGACGTTATCGTCACTTCGGCAAGACAATGTGAGCAGGAAAAGCTGTGAAAGACGTGAAAATATCACGGAAAATGTTCCTATGATATTATCTTTGATAATTTGAGGGGTACAAACCCCATCGTAATCGGAATGCCAGTTCGAATCGCAAAAAGTTCATATTTTACCTATTTTTCTCTTTCGGACAATCAGCTAATGTTGGTTTTACACCGCTTCCCGGTGTAAAAGAAGAGGCGAACGACCTATTGCAACTTCTGAAAACATAATGAAATTTCAGGTTCCAAACTAATAAATCACAGAGAAACAGACATTGAAATATCTTTAAAAAGAAGTGAATTGTAAAGTTTGCAAGATTTCTCGAAGTTCAACATCTGTGGTTTTGTTTTCGTCTGCATAACTTGGAAGCAAACATCGAGCCTAGTGTGTTACAGTACATTTTCTATGTGTAACAGAGTTTTAACAGTATTTCAGATAGTTTCGTGACAAAAGAATTGCTATCTGTCTCTCTCAGGGAATGTTTGGATAGATTTAGGAAGAGCCTACTAATTTCCCAATTTTAGGGTCTAAATAATAAAATAAATAAGAAATACCGGTTTTTCTCGAATATGAAGAAATTAAATAATTTGAAGTGAAGAGAGCGCGTACTTGCTGAATCGGAAATAAACTTTAACGAAACAGAGCTTTTAATTTTTATCACTTTGATTATTAACCTATTTATAATTCATTTAAATAATAGCCTTATAAAATTTTGGGTTTTTTAAAATAACGTTTTTATAAATATTTTAAATAAAGCGCAGAGATAAACTTACCAGTTACAACGAGTACGAGTTTGGGCCCAGCTGACATGTTGATGCCCACGCCTAATTGTGTTAACACTGTGTCGCAAACTCTCCGACCTTGCTCTTCTAACAAGTCTTAACTCTTTCACACGTCAAACTTTTTATTAAACGTTAATTTGAATAAAACACAATATTTTTCTTGTTTGTCCACAACGGTTCTAAAATTTTACTTTATTGTTTAATGCCTTTAATGGACTTACTTTTGAAAATGTATAAAATCTTACAACGATGTTTGTAATGCGCGAAGAAGATGGTATTACAGACACTCGAAGAGAATTATTTTTCGTTAGATAAACCTAAAGCTTAAAACCACTTTCCTCATCCATATCACTACTCAGCGTTTATATGTTCTATTCTGCCATCGTTGTTTTTTTATTATTGAAGAGTCTTAATAAAGATTTGTTATGTTTTTATTTTCAGTTGTACTCTAGAGTGTACTTACTGAAGACTGAAGACCAAAATTGCTCTGAACTTCACACATCTCTGACTCCATCTGTGTTCCAGTGAATAGTCACAATTTGATTGTCTTTTCCCTAAACTTTCTTCCTAATGTATAAATTTCTTCTTAGATAATGTATTAGCAAAATATGTTTTCCCTTTTACCAGTCAGATACCGGTATCATGTTACAATTTTTCTGAAATTTTACCTCTTTCCCTATTTTTACTTATTATATCAACTTATTAGAATGAAACAATAATCAGGACTGATTTTGGTTAACTAAGGGATAATTAATTCTTCATCACATTTTTAACTTAACAAAACGTAAAACGTGCACTTATCCACTTATCGAAAGATTGACTAATAATTCCAGCAATCAGCAGGTAATTCATAATAAGTGGATAAATATGTTTTCAAAATTTATTTTTTAAAGCAATATTTCATCAGAGATTGAATAAACAGTATAAAAGAGCCATGCCAAAAAGAAAAAAACCTGCAAAGTATAGGCCTAGTATTGTCTATATCATAAAACGGCGTGGTTTCCAAATCCATTTGTAAGCTGTAATATTAATATAGCGTTAAGTAGCTAAGTTTAGTAACTAATCATCTAAGTAACAGATATCTTTACATCTACCTCCTGCTTTCCTTCCTGTCTGTTCTACAACCTAATTCTCCCTTCTCTAGTGGCCATACTACATAATTTTTTGAACAAATCCTGTAAGCATCACCAACAACATCAATGTAAGCTATAAAGTACTCCAGCATATTTATAAAGGCATAAGATACTTCCCAACAGGCGTTAAAAAAAATTGCCTGCCATTGGTCTAGGTGACAAAAGTGAATAATTGAATAAAACATTTTAATGTGTGTGTGTGTGTGTGTGTGTGTGTGTGTGTGTGTGTGTGTGTGTGTGTGTGTGTGTGTGTGTGTTCCTGCGTGCGTGTGTGAGTTTAGAAACTTCCTGATTAAAAAATGTATTAAACGAATTCAGCTGAACTCGGTCCTTCAATAGTCACAGACGCTCCTAAAGAGGTTTT
>JBAIZL010000001.1:115797849-115815349 GCA_036971475.1 Prosapia bicincta | reverse complement strand
ATTTGTAGACAAATGCACGTCAATTTTCTCAACACTTACAGATGTTGCGTCAGCACTCTACCAACAATATGTCATTGAAATATAAAACATCTTGCAGTAATATTTCTGATCACTTGTCCATTGTTATTTCTTACCATTGTTATGTTTCATTGCAATTTGCAGTTCTAATTCTTAAAGGCAGTCTATTTTTACAGAGCGCTGCCTATTTCTCTCTATTTCTGCGTTTTAGAAACCCCATTGTAATCTGATGGTTGTATTGCCTACTACTTGCTTTTGTTGTAAATGATTTATAAATACACTAATTTGACCAATTGTGTTTAATTAAAACAAGTAATATAAACAAAAACTGTTTAAAGTCAATACCTAATTGGATCAACAAAAACAAAATTTATTTTTGTTACTTTTTATTAAATAATTACAATTAATATAAATATAGTAACATAACCTATGTGTTGAAACAGTTGTTCTACAACATAACTTATAAGATAAAATCAGCTGTTTTATGAAATCATATGTTATCAGCCAAATGGGACGAAGGAACCATATTGCATACCTTGTCCCTTTTGTAAAAAGAGTTTCTCCCATATACAACAAAAAATAATTCATTTAAATGAATTAAATTTAATTAATGAATTATTATTTGAAAAAAATGTATTGACATGAAGTGTTATCCACTACAAGTTTAAAAGAATGTATTTGAACTTGGGTCAATAAATAAAAAGTATTTTATTAACGCTTGATAATTTGAATAAGGAAAGTGTGAACTAATAGAAGGAATTAAAAAAAAAGATTTATAATTTCAAGGGAGTAATTCAATAATACAGGATAGGAATTATTATCGAATTTCATGAAAAACAATGTTTTTTTAAATGTTTTTCAACTCTTTTTAATACTTCCCGTCGTGAAGTGTTCTCACTAGCTAAGCTCTAATTTAATAAATTAATTTATCGTACAACTTAGTATTCAGAACACTGAAAAATAGTTTTAAAATTTACTTAAATGTCGATATTATGGTTTGAGCCTCATGTTTGGATGAATTTGTTCGATAAACGTACTTTCCTCTTTCTTTTGGCAGAGTGAAATATTTTGTCCAGAGGATATACTCGTATACTTGTATCCTCCTCTGATTTATAACTTTAAAAAATAGGAAAATCAAAATTTAACGTTTAAAACAAAAAAAGATAGCTATACTGCTAGCACGTTGATGCTAACGACCTGCATCGTGGAGGTTACAGAGTAGCATCGGTGACTGATATTCCACATGGGTGTCATGCTATCACACAGATGCTATCGCACAGATGACTGGTTCGGTGTGTCAGGTCTAGAATTAGGACCTACCTTGACATGTTTTTATAGTCGCTTTCCTTTCATCATACTTTTAGTTCAAAATATCAAAGTTTTTGCTATAAAAAGTGGTAGATAATAACTTTAATTAAATAACATAGTTATACTGACAAACTTACCGAAAAGAGCTGCAAGTTTTTGATTTCCTAAAGAGATAATTATCAGTATTCGGCAATAATTCTTAAAAATGGACTTCACTGTGTCAAAGTTGAGATCAACTGAACAAAATGAGCCCTACTGGGAATTTCTACAGCGTATTAGAGTCTATTGCGGGGAAAGAACGTTTTTTGCTTATTGACGAAAACGGTAGGAATAAATTGCTCCCGAGGCCGAGCGTGACTCATCGCTGCCACACTCAACGTCCTACATAAGCCGCGTCAATACTTTCAGGTTAACGTAGCCTTGGCAAAATGGATCATTAAACTGGTGAACTACTTTTATGTTTAGGAAATTAGCAGAAATATAAACTAATTCCTTACAATATTCTACATTTGTTATAAAAAAAAAAACAAAATACTATACTTGTGTTGAATATTTATATCAATACACCTAGACAATAATTAATTAATCTCGTAGAATTGAGGGAATATCATTGTTTGAAGAGGAAAGCAATAACGGAGCTCGAGTATTGAGCGTTGCAATACGTTATACTAATAATCAAGACAACAATGTATTTGGATATGGGAGATGTCATCGCCTGCTTTTCTCTTCTTCCCTGTCTTCACTTCCGGCTTTGTTCAACGTAATTATCATTATCGTATCCCGCGTCTCCGGCCTCCATTAGCCATTAGCCCTGGAATTTTTTTTGGGTCTTTTTAGTGAATCTATGTACAATACTTAATGATGTATATATATAGAAAACTGACAGATATTGTGCGAACAACGTAACCGTGCACTGGGCCTTGAGAGATCGCAGTAGGTGAGACGGAAGGTAGAGGATCAGTATAAATACTTTCCTGCAAACATGATAAGGACTGCCAAAGCTCTAACTTGTGATTAATATTAGATAATTCGATGATAGATTAGCTTTGGTATGAAATAGCAAGCAATCTTGGAATATGTGTAGACATATCGGATGGAGAAGCAGTTGATACATAGAACATTCTGAAATATGTTTTAAGAAGTAGTAGTACACGAAAAATCTCTCAAGGCCAAGTGCACGGTTACGTGGTTCGCACTATTTGTAACTTTAGTCAGCTGGAAAGAAGATTACTGACGAATTCAAGAAAAGTTTGGAGTAGACACCATGTCAGTAACACAGGGGACTTTTTTAGTCTGAAGTGATAAATAACAGATATGTGTCAACTTCAACGCACTCAATCAGCGATAAATGTGTTATCATCATCGTCACGCACCAGCATTAGGATCCAATACAACACAACTCAGTTTATAGTACTTATTGCAAACAAACAGAACTTGCTTGACTGACATGACAGTAGCATAAAGAGCAAGGTTGAAGTAGCATAAACAGATAGGAGTAATGTTGCGTGGGTGTTGCGAAATCTTTCCCCAGGCTCTATTATTTTGTACCCATTCGTAGTAAGTGACTTATGAACTATTTTTAAGATTTGTGAGCGACTTATAAAGAATGTTCTAAAAATAATGCCAGGATTTTGAACAAGCCTTACTGAAAGAACGTTCTAATAAACGATTTAAATATAAATCTGAAGTTGAAATTAGTAATTTTTATTTACCGTGTTTGCCGTTTCATGCTGAGATTGATGGCAATTCTAACTTTCTTAAAAGTGTGCTGTTTTTAAACAAAACTAAATTCCACACAAATGTTGTTGTTAATTGGTTGCGTCAAAATTGTAGGATATGGCGTTCAGAACAATCTAACGTCGTGCAGGAACATGCGCAAGATTCGTCAAAAGTGAACGTGTGTTGTGGGTTAATGTATGACCAAGAGAGGCGCTTGATTTGTCTCAGAAAAAACAATTAATGGCGTGATTATCTTGGTAAGCTAGAACAATTTTTATTTCCTCAAATCAAAGACATTGAGCCACGTACTAAGGTTTGAAAAAACATTATTTTTTCTCTTCAATTTGGTCTTTAAAACATTTAGTTATATTAAGCAGTCTTTCAGTAATCTCAAAATCTCGGCATTTTTTTTGGAACACTTCTATATACAAAAGGTCAGATTTATTAAAAGTTAAATTACACACAATAATTAGGTTAATAGTCGATCAGGTAACGAAAGGAACAAAATAGTGTTAAAAATTGTTTGAACAATGAATTTGTAAATACAGTAACATAAATAAATATTAAAATTTTTTAATACTACCTAAAATATTACCATAATTTTATTTCATTGGAACTTCAATTATAGAAAGTTTTAACAAGAATCACTATGACAAGGGATTTGTTTTGATTGTATCATGTTCTAAGAATACCTGATATTTGTTTCTCCTACAGAAATATCTAGTTGTTTGTTTAGTTCTGTATTTCAGTATTGTTTGTTTCTAGTAATTGTACGTACGTCTTCATTGATCTCTTCTTTACTTTGAATGAACGTATCTCTTCGAATACTTTCTTACCAAATTGCACGTTCTTTAATAACTGTCAGTAACTTTACCTTTAAACAATTTTAAGATTATTCCCTTTAATTGATCTTTACTCGTTACTGTAGAAAAAAAGACGACGGTAACGGTCTCGGGTTTGTGCTTAAACATAAAACAAAATAATTCAGAATAATATTTTGTTATATTTTATTATAATAACTATAGTAATTGATTTGCATTAATATATTCTAAAACAATTCTTTTTAAAGTCGGATAAGATGAACCAATAAAAAGATGTTAACTACTGAATCTCTGGAAAAAAGACCAGCAACCGAGAGCAGGGATTTTTGTAGTTATTCAGTGATCAGGCAGTATGACTATAATAATAGTAATAATTTGCCTGCGGAGGATTAGAAATGGTTTTTAATACAGTTAGGATTACGGAAGGAACGTAAAACCCCTGTTAGAGTCTATAGTGGGGAACATGGCGTGGAGTGCAAGTACCTGAGGTAAACCTACTTTACAAGGGTTGTAAAGAAGAAACCCACTTGTAAGATGGATAAGGAAGGGGATTTGGGGTTAGGGAAGGTTATAATGCTCTGGCATGAGAACAGGGGTAATAGCATCGCGAGGGTAGAGTAGGGTACTTGTAGATCTGTTTCAGGGGGAAAGAGAAGTGTCACCATCTATCCAAAGCAGTTTTGGAAATAATTTTGATTTTAATATGATTGAATAATATTTTAAAATAATAATTATAATAGATAATAGTAAATGATACTAAGATGAAAATATATGAATGTTTCATAAATTCAAAAGTTAAAAGGCTGGGAGTATAAAATACTTTCTCCAAGGTGTTTTGGAAATTAAAGCTTATCTTATTAAAATTCAGGAAAAAATATTAAAAATTTCCAATTTAAGGTGTTTTTAATTCTACGCTCGTAATATATATATATATATATATATATAACTCTAATTTTGTCTGACGTTCCATAGATTATCACAGATGAAAAATAATGAAATTAATCTATAAACTGCTTTGTTATGATCATGTAAGGAGAAAGTTAGATGAAAGGACGGAAAGGATAGTTACCGAATGGATTTCAGTGGCCAGATGTAGGAGAGGACGACCTATACAGGGGCGTAACCAGGACGATGTATTTTTACGACTCGGGAGGTGGAAACCCTCTGGAGAAATTATGAACAAATTTAATCTCTAGAAATCATTCTTTACGCTATTTTGGCACTCAAAATTACACAATTGTTGGGTCGTTGGGAAGCTGTTTTGCTAAAACATGCTAGGCTATAAAATACATTTCGTAAAAATAAGCTGTTTCAGTAATCTTTTACTTCCTAGCATTGGTGGAGTAGGATAAATTTGTTTTATAGTTTAATGTTTTTCTGCTGACATTAATTGGTTTGGGTGGGCACGTGCCGTCTGACTACGCCTTTGGACCTAAGCGATCGTTTAGAGACGAAGCGGATGAGGTCATGGAGGCTTGAGAACGAGAAGACCGAGGCGATTAGGGCAACGTCAGCTGTAAATATATCTAGAGATTCTTTTTAATGTTATTTTAAATAAATAAGACCTCTCAACCAGAGAAACTTTGTAATTAAAATCGTTATGTACATTGCGATTGTATAGCAATCATCGTTGAAGGAAATTATTACAAAAATACCTCTCGTAATAATTCTTGTAACTCGAGGAGTTATTCTTGTAATAATTTCCTCTGAAGATGATTGCTTTGCAATCGAAATGTACATAAGGTTATAAATAAAAACTCTTTATGGTTAAGGGGCTATATTTATTTAAAATAAAAAATTACACAACATTTGCTAAGTTGTTACATGTAAAACTGATATTTAATTTGTTTGAAAAGCATAATGATAAGCAAGTAACGGTGAACTACGGGTGTCGCGTCAGTTGCACCCAGTGACACATGCTCCTAGCTACATTTGCGACACCTTAATGCTGTTGGAGGATCGAACAACAGTATTCTGAAACATAATTGTAGAATAAAAGAATTGGTTAGTTGTTTCTAAACTGAAGCGGAAAATGCAGCCTGTACATGAAGGATACAATTAAACCTTGGGGGAATGCACATATATGAACCTGTCCGTGAGAATTAATAAAACAATCAAGAAGTACGAAGAAACTGGTGACATAAGGGAGCGTCTTTGCACTCTGGCCTACTTACAAAAATTAGACTAAGTTTAAACTGAAGACCGCTAAAAGTTATAAGAATATTTGTAAATAGTTCTAAGTTCATCACAAAAACAAACAAAAAAAAACATTAAATCACAAAAAAAGAAATTAACATGATATACTATAATTTAAAAAAGTAAACAATATAAAATGACAATGCTTTTAGCTAATTTTAAACACGCCTAAATGATAAAAAACTAGTTTTCCAAATAATGTAGATACTGGTTTTCTATCACTTAGCCAGTGCAAATCGTGGGTAAAGTGTGATGGGAATCATAGAGGCTGTAATCGTACTTAATACTCCAGTAATGTGGGTCTCCCTAAAGCTTAAGGTAGCTTGGGCACAACTGTCGCACATTTCACCAAGGGCGCGTGTGAAACTGGGTGCAACTGTCGCATATTCGGACTACGACCCGTAGAACCTAATGGCGAGGTCTCGGGGGATGAGTATTAGACACATGATCAGCCAATATTTTCATTCACACTCAGTTAGTGAATGCGGGTAGATTATTTATAGAAAAAAACTACAGGGAAATTTAAGTTTTAAAAGTATCGTAAACAGTGATTAGAAAGAACTAGATTTTGTAACATTAACACGTCGAAGTATCGAAAATGAAAGCCATTACTGGCATTTTCATAACGCATCCATTCCCCCAGTGCGATTCATGCGGGCTGTTCTTACTCTTTAACCTTTAATCTTTTTTAAGACGCAGCTGTCGTGTGAGTTTTAAATACAAGAATGACTGTAAAAACAGATGGTAGCGTAACAGGGCTGAAAAAATTAATCGTAATAACGTTCTGTGGTCTATCGTTATTTTAAAACCCTCATCATTTAAACAACCATTGAGTAAGAAAATGAATGTTATAAGATCCCCATTTATTTCATTTAAGTAATGGGAAGAATTGAATAGTAGTAATAGTTGTGGTTGAAACTCTTGTCAATAATGTTCGGCGAATCTTTCAAGCAGCCAAACTTTGAATGTTACTACGAACTTGTGAATGTGTATATATATGCGCTGATGCGTATTCCTTCACGGATATAAAAATATGATGAATAGTTAATAGCAGGAATACTTCCGTTCGTTTTGGAGTGCGTTAAGTCGCAGTTTCGACGTTTCGCTAGAATATCAACTAGCATTGAAGAGGTGAACCCAAAAACAGTTGAAGTGCGAATGCCATCAATTGTTGTTGGGTTCACCTTGTCAATGCTAGATGAGGTTCTAGCGAAACGTCTGAATTGTGATTTTATGCACTCCAAAATGAACGGATGTACTCCAGATATTAACTATTCATCATATATATATATAGAATTATTTTTAAGTGGTTTTATTTTTTACGTTGTTATATATATATATATATATATATATATATATATATATATATATATATATATATATATATATATATATATTTAAGAAATAATAATATAAACAATTACAGGAATAATTTATTGAATAATACACTCAAAGCTTTCGATGGTTGACATTACCAACATCCTCAGGAATTACGATACTAAGAATGACAAAAAACTGTCTAACAAATATGAAGTTACTAGATAAAGCATTACACACACTCACATAATACACACATACTGTGTAATGCTTTATCTAGTAACTTCATATTTGTTAGACAGTTTTTTGTCATTCTTAGTATTGTAATTCCTGAGGATTTGGTAATGTCAACCAACGAAAAGCTTTGAGTGTATTATTCAATAAATTATTCTTGTAATTGTGTATATTATTATTTCTTAAAATATATATATATAGCCTATATATATATATATATATATATATATATATATATATATATATATATATATATATATATATATAAAACAACGTAAAGATATGAGGCATATAGTACAAATTTAAGTTAGTATTCAAAATAATACTACTCAGTAGAAATATTAAGTAGGGATGAATAAGGGTAGCTTACTAAAGTACCGACAAAGAGGGCTTAACCATTGTTATATTTCGGTTGTAGTCATAAACCAGTCGTGGGAAACCTATTGAAAAAAAAGACGATCCAAAGTATTCTAAGATTTAAGTATCTCAGGAAAACCAAGAATAGCATGCAAAAGTATCACTGTTACCGTGTGGGAAACTATTTGTAAAGGTACGTGAGAACCACCGAAATAACTGAATTACGTAAGGGGGCATATTACCTTGTTGTAAGCAAAGATTTAAAAAAGGGGTAAATTGGTTTAGAAAATTTAAGGGAATTGTAAAATGAATTGTTAGTTATTTATGTGTAAAAATGTAAAAGTGCAAAGAAAATGAATTAGGCAGATAATAAAGAAAATAGGGAATAAGTTATTTATTGTGTCAAAGTGCAGTGAATCAGTTAATCTGCCAACGGTTTCAGTAGGTTCCAGGAACGTAACAATAAGTACAATCTTTCTAATATTAGATTCAGCCAACATGTATAAATTTGGAAAAATCAGAACCAATTTAAATTCATTGTCTTTATAAAAATTAATCTAGTTTTTTTCACCTCTTTCTATTTTATAGAAGATCCCGTAATAACGACCCGAGAGAAAGAGTAAGCTAACACTGTATTTATTAAACTCTATTGTATTAAAAACCTAAGGCCACAAGAATCCACCTTTTTAGTAATTTTAGTATTAGTTATGCAATCTTTGTCATTGCGTCATAATAATGTGTTTGAAGGTAAAATTTGTAATAATTGGATGTCAGATGAATAAATGTAGGTGGTGTTAAATTTATATGATTCTTTCATTATTTAGAAACCTGAAGGTGTGACTCTAAAAACGTAAAATTACAATACAATCTAAAGGTAAAACATATCAATAAGTGTAAGGTTATAATATATATATATATATATATATATATATATATATATATATATATATATATATATATATATATATATATATATATGTATAATAAATTAAAAATATTTCAAAAACAAGAATACTTTTAATGAATATATTTATTCAAAGCTTTTCGCCGATAAAATAGTACCAGTATCTTCAGGAAAATAATTATCTAATAAAATATTTTTACAAAATTTTGTAAAAGTATTTTAATAGATAATTATTTTCCTGAAGATGTTGATACTATTTTATCGGCGAAAAGCTTTTATTAAATATATTCATTAAAAGTATTCTTGTTTTTGAAATATTTTTAATTTATTAACTATATTACAAGAAAACATATCACCATATTTAATATATATATATATATATATATATATATATATATATATGTGTGTGTGTGTGTGTGTGTGTGTGTGTGTGTTTTTTTGTGTGTGTGAGTGTGTGAGTGTGAGTGTGTGTGTGTGTGTGTGTGTGTGTGTGTGTGTGTGTGTGTGTGTGTGTGTGTGAGTGTGTGAGTGTGTGAGTGTGTGTATGTGTGTGTGTGTGTATGTGTGTGTGTGTGTGTGTGTGTGTGTGTGTGTGTGTGTGTGTGTGTGTGTGTGTGTGTGTGTGTGTGTGTGTGTGTGTGTGTGTGTGTGTGTGTGTGTGTGTGTGTGTGTGTGTGTGTGTGTGTGTGTGTGTGTGTGTGTGTGTGTGTGTGTGTGTGTGTGTGTGTGTGTGTGTGTGTGTGTGTGTGTGTGTGTGTGTGTGTATTAGTGATGGGTAGATTCCAAAATTTTTCCAATACCGATACCAAGAAATCGATTCCCAATTCTGGATTCTAAATACCACAACTACCAACCAAATTTTTTAAAAATGTTATTTTTAAATTCCTTCAATTAGCTCACAATCTCCCTTTATATATCTTTTACAAATTTTCAATAGTTAATAAAATACATTTCTATTCATACAGTCAAATTCAAGTACATTTTTTACAACCTTTAGTGAATGAGAATTGATATTAACAAAGGGTTTTCAATTATTTATTCAATAAATAAATTATTAAAATTTGGGCGTCTAGGTCGGATTCGAACTGAGTATCTTCATGTTCAAAGTCTAATGATTTGGCACATACCCAACATTCCGTTAGCTAGAAGTGTTTTGCCCCCCACTGGTTATCGTCGAAACCTCCATTGTACAACCTTAAATTGTTTCCATGGTTATCACACAATATCATAAATAATGCTCTAGGGTTAAAAATGAATGTATGAATAAAATAAACAAACAAATTGGATTAATGTTTTCGAACCTTGATTCACAAATGGACATTCCGAAAGGAAAGCAAAAAGAAACTACAACACAATGCAAGCGACGAAAGAAAAAAAGCGTATAAATATTAACAAACAAAAATAATAGTCCAACACCACGCATAGAAAAGAAAATGGAAAATTGCAAGGAAATTAGCTTTCTATTTTGCCACTTAATATTGTTATTCTGACATATGTATATACATATTTATATTAGTTATCATAATGAAATAAATAGAATTTAAAATAAAATTTTTCTTTGTTGGCTTAAGTATGAATTGACTTGAAAATTTGTTTTTTTATAGTACTTGTTTATGATATTTTAAAAGAGATAACGTTTACAAAAAGTTGTTATAGTGCCGGCGTTACAAATACGACTTTATGGTTAAGCGGCGATAGATATTTTACTCTCCGATATATAACGCGAAATTATGTTAGAGCGGCGACGAATATTTTACCGCCCGATGTGTAAACGCGAAATTATGTTAGTACGGTAACGGATATTTTACCTCCCGATGTGTAAATGCAACATTGTTATACTTTGATTTAAAGTAGAATGGGAATGGGTCTGTGCCAGAGTAGGGATGCGATGTTGTCAGTTCGAACGCATTGACAGTCAACTCGCCAATGCCAGCGACTGAAATTGCAGAAAGAAGCAAGCTACACCACTAGTAAATCACTCCACCACAGTTACGATGATACTGAGCGACGAACGGAGGTTTAAAGTCGAATTGGTAACAAGGGTCAGTCAAGCAGCAAGATGTGAATTTCCTATTAACTCAGACGGCTGTAATCCCCACTCCCTCTGGTTGATTTCACCTAAGCAGAATCCTATTCTGTTTTAAATCAAACTATAGTGGTGCGACGAATATTTTACCGCCCATATATGAACGCGTTATTATTTAGTGAGGGGACGGATATTTTACGCCCTATGTGTAAACGCGACATTATGTTAGAGCGGCGACGGATATTTTACCGCCCGATGTGTAAACGCGACATTATGTTAGAGCGGTGACGAATATGTTACCGCTCGATGTGTAAACGCGAAATTATGTTAGAGCGGCGACGAATATTTTACCGCTCGATGTGTAAACGCGAAATTATGTTAGAGCGGCGACAAATATTTTACCGCCCGATGTGTAAACGCGAAATTATGTTACAGCGGCGACGAATATTTTATCGCCCGATGTGTAAATGTGAAATTATGTTAGAGCGGCGACGAATATTTTACCGCCCGATGTGTAAACGCGAAATTATGTTAGAGCGGCGACGAATATTTTACCGCTCTATGTGTAAACGCGACATTATGTTAGAGCGACGATGGATATTTTATCGCTCGATGTGTAAACGCGAAATTATGTTAGAGCAGCCACACTTTTACCGCCCGATATGTAAACGCGACATTATGTTAGAGCGGCGATGGATATTTAACGCTCGATGTGTAAACGCGAAATTATGTTAGTACGGTAACGGATATTTTACCTCCCGATGTGTAAATGCAACATTGTTATACTTTGATTTAAAGTAGAATGGGAATGTGTCTGTGCCAGGGTAGGGATGCGATGTTGTCAGTTCGAACGCATTGACAGTCAACTCGCCAATGCCAGCGACTGAAATTGCAGAAAGAAGCAAGCTACACCACTAGTAAATCACTCCACCACAGTTACGATGATACTGAGCGACGAACGGAGGTTTAAAGTCGAATTGGTAACATGGGTCAGTCACGCAGCAAGATGTGAATTTCCTATTAACTCAGACGGCTGTAATCCCCACTCCCTCTGGTTGATTTCACCTAAGCAGAATCCTATTCTGTTTTAAATCAAACTATAGTGGTGCGACGAATATTTTACCGCCCATATATGAACGCGTTATTATTTAGTGAGGGGACGGATATTTTACGCCCTATGTGTAAACGCGACATTATGTTAGAGCGGCGACGGATATTTTACCGCCCGATGTGTAAACGCGACATTATGTTAGAGCGGCGACGGATATTTTACCGCCCGATGTGTAAACGTGACATTATGTTAGAGCGGTGACGGATATTTTACCGCCCGATGTGTAAACGTGACATTATGTTAGAGCGGTGACGAATATGTTACCGCTCGATGTATAAACGCGAAATTATGTTAGAGCGGCGACGAATATTTTACCGCTCGATGTGTAAACGCGAAATTATGTTAGAGCGGCGACAAATATTTTACCGCCCGATGTGTAAACGCGAAATTATGTTACAGCGGCGACGAATATTTTATCGCCCGATGTGTAAATGTGAAATTATGTTAGAGCGGCGACAAATATTTTACCGCTCGATGTGTAAACGCGAAATTATGTTAGAGCGGCGACGAATATTTTACCGCTCGATGTGTAAACGCGAAATTATGTTAGAGCGGCGACGAATATTTTACCGCTCGATGTGTAAACGCGAAATTATGTTAGAGCGGCGACGAATATTTTACCGCCCGATGTGTAAATGTGAAATTATGTTAGAGCGGCGACGAATATTTTATCGCCCGATGTGTAAATGTGAAATTATGTTAGAGCGGCGACAAATATTTTACCGCTCGATGTGTAAACGCGAAATTATGTTAGAGCGGCGACGAATATTTTACCGCTCGATGTGTAAACGCGAAATTATGTTAGAGCGGCGACGAATATTTTACCGCCCGATGTGTAAATGTGAAATTATGTTAGAGCGGCGACGAATATTTTATCGCCCGATGTGTAAACGCGAAATTATGTTAGAGCGGCGACGAATATTTTATCGCCCGATGTGTAAATGTGAAATTATGTTAGAGCGGCGACAAATATTTTACCGCTCGATGTGTAAACGCGAAATTATGTTAGAGCGGCGACGAATATTTTACCGCTCGATGTGTAAACGCGAAATTATGTTAGAGCGGCGACGAATATTTTACCGCCCGATGTGTAAATGTGAAATTATGTTAGAGCGGCGACGAATATTTTACCGCCCGATGTGTAAATGTGAAATTATGTTAGAGCGGCGACGAATATTTTATCGCCCGATGTGTAAATGTGAAATTATGTTAGAGCGGCGACGAATATTTTACCGCTCGATGTGTAAACGCGAAATTATGTTAGAGCGGCGACGAATATTTTATCGCCCGATGTGTAAATGTGAAATTATGTTAGAGCGGCGACAAATATTTTACCGCTCGATGTGTAAACGCGAAATTATGTTAGAGCGGCGACGAATATTTTACCGCTCGATGTGTAAACGCGAAATTATGTTAGAGCGGCGACAAATATTTTACCGCCCGATGTGTAAACGCGAAATTATGTTACAGCGGCGACGAATATTTTATCGCCCGATGTGTAAATGTGAAATTATGTTAGAGCGGCGACGAATATTTTACCGCTCGATGTGTAAACGCGAAATTATGTTAGAGCGGCGACAAATATTTTACCGCCCGATGTGTAAACGCGAAATTATGTTACAGCGGCGACGAATATTTTATCGCCCGATGTGTAAATGTGAAATTATGTTAGAGCGGCGACGAATATTTTACCGCTCTATGTGTAAACGCGACATTATGTTAGAGCGACGATGGATATTTTATCGCTGGATGTGTAAACGAGAAATTATGTTAGAGCGGCGACGAATATTTTACCGCTCTATGTGTAAACGCGACATTATGTTAGAGCGACGATGGATATTTTATCGCTCGATGTGTAAACGCGAAATTATGTTAGAGCAACCACACTTTTACCGCCCGATATGTAAACGCGACATTATGTTAGAGCGGCGATGGATATTTTATCGCTCGATGTGTAAACGCGAAATTATGTTAGTACGGTAAGGAATATTTTACCTCCCGATGTGTAAATGCAACATTGTTATACTTTGATTTAAAGTAGAATGGGAATGGGTCTGTTTCAGGGTAGGGATGCGATGTTGTCAGTTCGAACGCATTGACAGCCAACTCGCCAATGCCAGCGACTGAAATTGCAGAAAGAAGCAAGCTACACCACTAGTAAATCACTCCACCACAGTTACGATGATACTGAGCGACGAACGGAGGTTTAAAGTCGAATTGGTAACATGGGTCAGTCACGCAGCAAGATGTGAATTTCCTATTAACTCAGACGGCTGTAATCCCCACTCCCTCTGGTTGATTTCACCTAAGCAGAATCCTATTCTGTTTTAAATCAAACTATAGTGGTGCGACGAATATTTTACCGCCCATATATGAACGCGTTATTATTTAGTGAGGCGACGGATATTTTACCGCCCGATGTGTAAAAGAGACATTATGTTTGAGCGGCGACGGATATTTTACCGCCCGATGTGTAAACGCGACATTATGTTAGAGCGGCGACGGATATTTTACCTCTCGATGTGTAAACGTGAAATTATGTTGGAGTGGCGTCGGATATTTTACCGCCCGATGTGTAAACGCATCATTATTTAGTGAGGCGACGGATATTTTACCGCCCATGTGTGAACGCGTCATTATTTAGTTAGGCGATGGATATTTTACCGCCCGATGTATAAAATCTATCTAATTAGATCTATTATAATCCTATTATACCATAATTTCCTTGGTGTTCCTTGGTTTCATTGTCCTTTTGGGATCCATTCCAGGTTTTTAATGTTAATGAGATTGAATACATTTTTTTGTGTTAATTTTTGTAAAATAAATTATTTCGGGCAATTTTATAAAGATTTTTATATTTTATACTCCTCAAAATACTAACATGTTTCATATTCAAATTATTATGAGAATTATTTATCAAGAAAATCAACATGGTCAGAAGAGAAATACAATAAGCTCAGAAGAGAAGTACAACAAGCTCAGAAGAGAATTACAATAAGCTCAGAAAAGTAGTACAAGAAGCTCAGAAGAGAAGTACAACAAGCTCAGAAGAGAAGTACAACAAACTCAGAAGAGAAGTACAACGAGCTCAGAAGAGAAGTACAACGAGCTCAGAAGAGAAGTACAACAAGCTCAGAAGAGAAGTGCAACAAGCTCAGAAGAGAAGTACAACAAGCTCAGAAGAGAAGTACAACAAGCTCAGAAGAGAAGTACAACAAGGTCAGAAGAGAAGTACAGCAAACTCAGAACAAACAGTATTGTGCGGACTAACATGCACTGCATCATTACGATTGCCGTATCAGTTGCTTGTCATACCAATACTGTATCGCGTGCCATATCAGCGCCTCAAAACCACGTTCTATCGTTGCATGAACTCTGTCATTGAAAGAAAGATTAAAGACTTCCTGTTTGTAGTGCTTTATGCAATGTTTGCGAGACTATACCTTGAGAGAGAGGGAGAGAGAGAGAGAGAGAGAGAGAGAGAGAGAGAGAGAAAGAGAGAGAGAGCATAATTTATAGTGAATTTTATTCATATAGCTTGCAGTAATATATTAGTGAGTAATGTGCAAAAATAGAACAGAAAATATGTCAATAAATCAAGCGCAATTAATCAAGTAATTATACATTTTTATCGATAAACTTTTATTAAGAAAATTCTATATAAATAGCAAGTTAGGTTAGGTTAGGTTAGGCAGGTAGATTAGATAGGATAAAGTTCATTGCACTAAAGTTTAGCTACAGTTCTGCTATCTTTTGACATTCCGTCCTGAAAATAGACATAAGTTTCTTTAAAAGGTAAAATCTCCAGTGCAAAGAACCTCATAGAGTCATGTCCAAGGAGAGGTTGTTGAAGGAGACACAATGCCCAGTTTATTTCTCCTGTCTCAGTGTTCATTACATTTCTTGCAGCTTGCAGTACAACTCCATTTTAACGTTCTACTTTCTCGGCAGAAGTTAGCCTGTTAATTTTCATCACCTTCAAATCCCCTTTCCCAGAGGGCTAGTTTAGGTTAGGTTAGGTTAGTGTTTGAAAAACTGTCTAGAGTGCAGTCATCGTATATATATTTTGGACAAACTTAGACTAATGAGTTCCCTGAGAGGCTCTGGGGTGTGATGTACATATTTCTCTTTACACGCCCCATCGACGTTAAACTCTGCGTATAATTACTTCGTAACTTCACCAGAGAGAACAGTTATCAGGACTAAAGTTTACTTCTGTATGTGATGACAAGATAGATTTCCACACCAGATCTAACAAAATATCTGAATACCTTTACAAAACAGAATAATCCTTCTCAAATTGTCTCTAATTCTCTCTCTTCTGTCGAGCAAGAGTTTATTAAAGCATTACTAATTGGCCAACGATCCAGAGACGTATAAGGTTCTTGGAAGCCTACAATCTAAGTTGCTCAGTAATACAACCTACCGCAACCAGGTTTTCCCATTTACCGGAGCGGCTCAGCCTATAGGTCTAAGCACTCGTTCGCGCTTTCCCCTTAGTCACGATACTCAGATTATGTTGAATGTTTTGATTGCTTTCTAAGAATAAACATGGGAATTGCTTTAGTAAAAGCCAAACAGTAATGTTTTCATTGTTTTTCGAGAGTGAAAAAAACAGGTGCCCAGGAACATAGTCAGGATTTTGTAAAGAGTTGGTTTAGCACAAATGAAGGGACTCCCGATAAGGTGGTGCGGGGTTTATTTATTTTAATAGTGCAAGTTTATCTTAACAATTGAGTTATATGGTTTAGGTTGCTGGATTTTTAGTGAATTAAAATAATATGTAATTTTTAAATCTGGAGTAAAACATATAACTAACATGGAATATATACTGTAACTACATCACAATAAATAGGAGCTCCCACATGAACACTTGGGAGCCAAAGATGAAAAATAAACATTAGAATTTTAACCAAAAAGGCAATAATACACCAAAAATAAATACAACCTATTTGGTGAATTCACACATATCACATTAAAATCATATTAATAACAACAATGAAGCCACTGTAGTACTATATAAAAAGTAAAATATGCAATAAAACTTTGTAAGAGGTTCATATTCATTGTTCCAGTCTAATAAACTGAAATATACGTGTTGTACAATAGGTGTAGTTAGTAACCATGATAGGAGAAATGAGAATTGATCTTTTGAATATTTTTCATAATTTTTCTAGTAACACCATTCTGGGAAGGGGATCCGGACCTCTTGAGCTTGTCTAAGATACCGAGGAATTGCATTGAAGGGAGTTACTTAAGCACTTTCTAAATAAACCGTCTCTCAAGACATCCTGCTCTACCAGGTCACCAGCTCTTTCGACTTATTCATTAAAAACAATAAGAGATTTAGTTAGGGTATGTCTGTAATAATCATACTTGCCCTACCGGGGCTCGTAACACCAAGGGTTTTCAATTTGGTCAAAGGGTAAACATTAGTAGGCCCACTCTAAACTTCCCAACCCCACATTCCCCGCCACTTGAGCATGTCA
>JBAIZL010000001.1:115755349-115792849 GCA_036971475.1 Prosapia bicincta | reverse complement strand
TAGCATATAAATCTAATAATAAATATAATGAATAAAAAAAAAATGAATATGCATGAAAACGTTGGTGTTATAAATTAGAATGTGAAAGCTGTAATAATACGTATATTGGTCAAACCAAGAAAAAATTCAAATAAAGTTATAAATAACATTAAAGGCTTATAAAAACCAAATATATGCATATCAAATTTTACAAAATCATAATATTAATAATAACCACCAATTTCCAGGTATAGGAAATATGAAACTTATAAAAGAAATTAATAAATGATTAAGAATGAACATTTTTAAAGCATTCGAAATATATAAATACTGTGATAATAACAAATTAATAAATGAACAAATACAAATACATCTAAATTTGATACTATATTCAATGTCTATAATGTTACGGCAACAAGATAAACTTGGCAATTTGTATAAATTTGGCAACAATGCTATTTCTAATTTAACATATGTTTTATAACTTGTGTTATGGTATTATTCATTCTTGATGATGTTGGTACTGTTTATCAACGAAAAGCTTTAAATAATAATTAAAAAATAATTATTGTATTTGAATAACCTCAGGTGTTTTTTATATTATATATAATATATTATATATAAAATATTTTCTTGTTTAATAATTTAAAACAACATAGGTTATTCAAATATAAAAATATTTATTAATTTATATTCAAAGCTTTTCGTTGGTAAACAGTACCAACATTATCAGGAATGAATTGTTTTAGGCCTATAGCTTACATTATTGTAATTTTCATTCCTGATGATGTTGGTACTGTTTACCAACGAAAAGCTTTGAATATAAATTAATAAATATTCTTGTATTTGAATAACCTATGTTGTTTTAAAATATATATATATACTGTATATACACATATAATTTTTTTAAACTAATACTTTGCAGTACTTACAACTATTTTCTAAACATATTTGAATTATTTTCTACAATTTAGAGAGCCAATTAAATCAGACGACCAGGGTTTTTAAAAATAAAAACAATATTTTTTCGAGACATATCGTTCATCGGAACCGTGACATGCTACACTGGTCACGTTTACCTTCGCCTTAATGTCTTGCAATACAAATATTATTGAAACCGAGACAGACTTCGTTTACACTTTAACTCTAAATAGAAAATATTTACAAACCCACTTGGATTTACCTTTCAAGGAAACTTATGGCACGTGTATGATAAGAGTGTTTGTGATTAGAGTTAAACACGTTTACGAATCAGCTTTATGTGGACAAGCTCAACACATTGTACAGTATTGTAATTTGCCTTTAATAATTGTAGTTGGCGCATGCGCATTACGCTCTTCCACCACCTGCATACACGATACAGCTGGGCTCACACGCAGAAACTCTAGTCCTATCAGTCAGTCAGCTTTATTGAGGACGACATCGACCTTCAAGTTGGGCTGACTGTACAAGTGAAAGTAGGGGAAATGTAGTGGGGGCAACGCAGAGTACCATTCCCCTAAAATGCCAAGCTGTGTGACGGCTTCTATATCTGAGAGAATAAAAAAGGGGTATAGAAATGATTATGGAAGAGATGGCAGTAGCTCTGTAGATGAGAGCTCTACATGGGCTGAACCTTCAAATTCAAAGTTATTTATAATTTAGAGTTTCTCCACTATAAAATCAACTGGTATGAGTAAATTGATCTAGAGATAACAGAATAAATAAAAATATCTTTCTTTAATAATGAAAATAATAAGAAAAAATATCTACATACATGAAACTAAAAAAAAGGAAATAAAATTAGTATAATTACTTTAAATGTGCCTATAAATTATTAACTTTAGTAAAACGAAGGAATAAAATAAAGAATTTTACTTGTATTTATTTATTTATTTATAAAGAAAATAAATAAAGAATCTCAGAAAAAAATGATTCAGAGTTGCACTTTAAAGTTACCTCGTCGCAATAAACCTGTCACTTGTTCTATTTAATTTCAAATAACCTGATTACTCAGTTTGAAAATTTCTGTAACGCATTTCTCCCAAACTAACCTTCGTTTTATCGTTAGTGGTAAGAACAATGTTTGCGCCAAACAGTTGTTGACAGCATCATATTGTGCGTTTATTTTCATTAGTAATTTAACGGCCATAAATTAGTTGTGTTGAAGTGTTTCATTTTATAGCTATTAAAATTTTTCAGATAAAACTTGACCTGTTCACAATATCACTAATAAATTAGAAATTTTACGGTTAAACATGTTCCGCAATTCACTATTTCGTACTTATTTCAATAGTTACTAGAAACAATGGAGCCAATTAAATATTCACTGTGAAAATTGATCGTTCAAAACAACGACTTTGTAAGTAAACTTTCCAAAGTTAACTTACAGAAAGGTATATTAATTTTTGTTTGTTATAGTATTGATAATGTAAAAATATAAATTTTAAACACTTCTCCCCCCTTTTGTTTACAAAATTTGAGTTTTATTCTGAGATTGCAGTACTAGAAAGTACTTGGAGATACTGTATCTTGAAGTAATGCTTCAAGTTAGTCCTTAAATAGGAAGGTGTTTTTACGACCGTTGCGTATAGTTAATGTAACTACTATAGAAATACTCTTAGCTACTCTGTAAGGAGAATTTGTTAAAGAAACATAAACAAGCCAATTAAGAAAACATTTGTTTGCAGTTAGGCAAAGTTGTGCTCAAGAATAAATTCTGTAGGAATTAGAATGCATGAATAGCTAAGCATGACGTCACCTCAATTGTTGGGCAAATTAATGCATGGAAACAAGCCGAAGACTTAACAAGCTGACTTGAAAAGTTTCCTAATGAAGATCAACTCGCAACTAAGAGTAACATGTAGGCCAATTTTATTACAACTTCATCCGCGAGTTGCGATAACTTTGGAGCCTAGATAGGATTAATGTTAGGAGACGATCCTAAGAGAGTAAATGGTGGCATAGTGGGTAAGAATTTTTAAGCATATGCATCAATCACGCACCTAGAAACAGTCAATTTGCATCAATATTCTATTTCAATGCTTATAATTAAATATTATTGACAAGTCTATGCTTTTTGTAGAAAGGCGAGCGCACGAGCATCTAAGAGAAGGAAGGAGAGGAGGCAAAGAGAGAGAGAGAGAGAGAGAGAGAGAGAGAGGAAAAAAAGAGAGGGAGAAGTAGGATGAGGATAGAGACAAGAGGGGGAGAAGAAATATGGTTGAGAGGAGAGAATGAGGGGGTAGAGACATTACAATAGGTCGGTATAAGCTCTAGAGAATCTATTTATTATAATTTATAAACTAGGCAAATAACTTCTAATTATTAGTATATTCCATATAAACCTGATAATTGAACGCTCAGAACATCATGCAAATATAAAAAATTTAGTTGTAAAATAGCCTAAAAGGACTGAAAGCTGCTGAAAGAATACAAGGTAAAAGAAGAAATTCAAGAGGAAAACTGAAGAATTGTGATAGAAGAATTGAAAGACGACTAAACGGAAATATTTATAAAACCAGTAATTTGTTGTGGAAATTATGATGCAGTTAGGCTTTGTTTATGCAAATCAAAAAGGGAGAAAAATAAAAACTCAAATAAAGGAAATCAAAAAGTTTGAGATGAGGAAGGAAAAATAAGTAAACTTGTCGAAGTTGTATGAGATGAAAAAATATTATTTCTTTACACATATAAAAACATGAAAATAGTCCTTTTTTGAACATTTTGAAAAGGAAAAACCAGCAGAAGATAAAAATTAAAGATAGGCTGTATGAGAGAATGAAAAGAATGACAAGAAGAGGGAGAAAGAGTGGAAGAGATGATTAATCCAAGATATATGAAGAGTAGAAGGGAATATATGACTTGGAAAAAGCAGGAAAGATGAAGAAAGAGTTAAAAATTGATATCGCTTATACTTTCTTTTGCTTGTACACTTTCTAGTTATATATTTATTTCTTCACTTACTAAAAACTAAATGTTATATTCAGTACTTATGTATGTATGTGTGTGTGTGTGTCTCATCATATATATGTCTGAATACACACACACACACACACACACACACACACACACACACACACACACACACACACACACACACACACACACACACACACACACACACACACACACACACACACACACACACACACACACACACACACACACACACACATATATATATATATATATATTCATTTAAATTTAATTATTATTTATACTTAAGTTAGTAAAAATAATAAAATTCTGAAGTTAAAAAATAAATCTTTAGGAAAATGTAACAAATATTCCACATTTTATATTCTCATTTCCGTTGCACTATTATTTTCATTGTTCTTTTCACTATTATTTTGATAAATAAAGTTTCGAGTTCTCCAACCAAGGGAAATTTCTGTATTATCTTTAGAGAAACGCGTTTCTTTCAAGAGTAAAGACCATATCAACTGGTTAAGAAATTATTGTATTTGTCGTTTTTTTTAACTAACAAAAGCAATTATATACTGATTTGTATTTACTTGTAGATCACAACACAATATTTGAAGCTCATAGTGTAGTAAATATAATGTGTTTTCTAAAATGTATTCTTTAATCAATACCCAGTATCTAAAGTCATCCATGTGGTGCACATAAATTCCTCTCTTACTAAGCGTGCTGTGAAGTAGAAAATGGAGTTGTGGGATATTGATTCCATGTCACGCTATCTTAAAATAACACGGATGTGGTTAGGGTGCAGTAAATATTTGCGTCATTTACTTCGGAAGTACAGTATTGTCCATTGGGTCTAAGCGTAGCTACTTAGTATAACTTAGTAGTTTTTATACTTAGTAGTAGTACTTTTAGTTAATTTTAGTATAAAAATCTACACCTATAGGGACATTACACACAAATTCTTCAATTATACTATAGATCTCAATTTTGCTTTTACAATAATTAAAATACTAAAATGTGTGTGTGTGTGTGTGTGTGTGTGTGTGTGTGTGTGTATGTGTATTTGTAACTGTGTGCGCGCGCGCGTGTATGTGTATGTGTGTGTGTGTGTGTGTGTGTGTGTGTATGTATGAGTGTGTGTGTGTATGACTGTGTGTGTGTGTGTGTGTGTGTGTGTGTGTGTGTGTGTGTGTGTATGTATGAGTGTGTGTGTGTGTGTATGAGTGTGTGTGTGTGTGTGTGTGTGTGTGTGTGTGTATGTATGAGTGTGTGTGTGTGTGTATGAGTGTGTGTGTGTGTGTGTGTGTGTGTGTGTGTGTGTGTGTGTGTGTGTGTGTGTGTGTGTGTGTGTGTGTGTGTGTGTGTGTGTGTGTGTGTGTGTGTGTGTGTGTGTGTGTGTGTGTGTGTGTGTGTGTGTGTGTGAGTGTGGCCATGTTAGTCCACCGAAAGTATTCGGCCTAGAGCAGCTTGTAATTCATACTTAGAATATTCGCAACTGTGGTTACTTTGTATTTTGGTGACCGTGCACACGTCTGGGTTTAAGATTTTTATAAATATACGTCCTATAAAAGTATTTTACCCGCCTTATAAATTTATTCGTGAGTCTTAGGTCAAAAGTGTTCGCCTAACTTAGTTGTCGATGAAAAGGTCCCCTGACGTCCTTGTCAAGGTTTCTGAGAGTACTCCATTAAAGTTCACGTCAAAAATATCTCTGTTGTTTTTATATAGAGTGCTATGACATGAAATCAATACACAATTCCGTTTTCTACTGCAGAGCCTGCTACGAAGGAAGTTCAGGGTTTGAAGGCTGTTCTATTCGTAAAGTTTTATGAATATATTTCATTAACAACAGACAACAACTTATCAGATTTGAAATGAGCTAATACAAGGATGTAGGACGATTTATTGGAGGCGCAGGGGAGCACCTCCCGGAGGGTCAGGGAATGGAACCGCCCTGGGGAAATGTTGAACATTGTAATCTCTAGAAATCATATTTTATGCTATTAGCACTTAAAATTACACTTTTATTGGACCATGGAGAATCTGATTTGCTAAAATCTACCAGGCTATAAAATAAATTTTGTAAAAATGAGCTATTTTAGTAATCTAATCACCAACAATCAATAACTTTTACTCAAAGAACGAACTTAAATTTTATTCAAAGAAAAGAATAATTTAATATAAATAAATCATTCTTGCTTTATAAAAGCTGTAGTTACAGGATTTGTTTAGTGTTCTTTGTACAATCCAAAATACAAATTTAATAGAGGTTGAGTAAAATAAATTTGTTTTATAGGACTATATTTTTCTGCTAAAGTTATTAGGTTCGGGGGGGGGGGGGTTGCTCTGGCTAGGTCTCTGATTGCATGAATATAGACTACTCATTTTCACTTCTGTCAGGAATATTTGTATACATTTCAGTAAATTTTCTGTTTTTCGTAACATTACAATGTTTTGTTTTCTGACGCATTTCGGATTAACTCCATTCTTAAAACTTTAACAATATTGGTATTAAAGTAATAATAGTATTGAAGTACTATTAAAGTTTTGAAAATGAAGTTATTCCGAAACGCGTTAACAAAGAAAAATATTGTAATGTTAAGAGAGGAAGATAAATGTACCCAAATATAGAACAATAAATATTTATTTATTTAACACTCCATTTGTTTTGTCGAATTTAATTTCGGTAATTTGCCGTCCAATCCAAGATTAACTACATTCTAAGATTATGCCACTCAATGTTATCCTTATTAATCATAACTCGCTAATTAACGAAAATTAATTATTTTTATGTTTATAATATTATTCCAAATGTTCTTTCCACTCGCAAAAGTATAACATGTCTGAATATTTACATTTGCTTTTAATGAAGACATTCCTGCTGTGACTATTTGCACAGTAATATAAACAAAACTCTTGCACAAAATAATATTTTACTGCAGATTTATTCAGAAAAGAATTTTTAAACAACCCTACCCAGTACATTTACTTACAAACACTTAAATCTTGTTTAGGATTTTTGAGTGATACTGGGGAAAACGTTTTGTTTAAATGAGAAAACAAATTAGTGCTTACATTTTTGTAAATAATTCAAATGTAGTTTTCTGTGACAACATAGCCATAAAACGTGATTAGAGTTTCCTATTTTACTTGAAACAATTTAAAAAAAAAATAATAATATGGTAACGAGAGTGTTTTAAAGTTTTTCGTTAAACCTCCACTACTAAAACTTAAACTACAATAATAGTTGAATTTTGTAGTCCATTACGTTCGGCGAATCTTATTAATCACTTAAACAATTGTTTATGACTTCCGAACTTTAAATTTAGTAAATTTATTAAAACTTACTGAGACAGAACGTTTTCGATCGCTTTCTGCCGATCTGCATCAGTGTCTTCTGCTTGGAGATGTTGGGTCAAGCGGTGACGGTTTTAAAGGTAGGTTTTCGATAGTATCAGAGAGTATGTGTGATTTGTATTGTGTTTGTTCGTGTAATATGTTTGTATTTTGTGTGTTTGTGTGTCTGTAAATTTCATATTGTTCTTGTGTGTTGAGATGTGGCTCTTTTTTTTGATGTGTAGGATTTCTAGGTAAATGTCTGTGTATGTGTATCCTGTTGCTTTTATGTGATTGTAAAATGTTGAGTTGGTGTTCTGTTTGTGTTCCTCGACTCTTTGTTTAAATCTGCGACCTGTTTGTCCAATGTAGAATTTGTTACATTTGTCGCAGTTTAGTTTGTATACGCCTGATGCTTGTAGTTTATCTTTGTTGTTGGTGTTGTCTTGTATTTTGTATTGTAACTTCTTATTAGTTTTGTAAGCTATTTTGTATCCTATATTTTGAAATTTGTGGGCTATTTTGTTTGTTGTTTTGTTTATGTATGTTAATGTGATGTATTTGTTTTCCCTGTCTGTAGTGTTAATTTTAGTGTTTTTTTGTATTTTGTACCATAGTTTGTGTATTATTGTGGTGTTGTATACATTTGGGTATGCTAAATATTTAATTGTGTTTAATTCTTTGTTTATGTTTTCGGTGGTCATTGGGACTTCTTTAAATATATGGAGCATGAATCTGAAGGCAGCGTGTTTGTGTTGGATAGGGTGGTTTGAGGTGTTGTGGATAAGTGTGTCTGTTGTTATGGGTTTCCTGTAAATGTTGAAGCTGTGTACAATAATACAATATTAATATAATATACAGTAATAATAATACAATAATACATTGGAGACATAGTGTGTTAAAAAAATATGTATAAGTTAAAGTTCAAGGTTTTAATAATTTGGATAAAAACTAGTATATAGTTACAAGAAGGCTCTAGTAAACAATTCATATAAAATTTCTTTTTTAAGTCAATTCCTACTAAATTCTTACCTAAATAAAAAAAGAAAACTTTTATTTGAGTTACTTTTTATTTTATAATTACAATGAATATAAATATGTATATATGTATGTCAGAATCCCAATATTAAGTGTCAAAATAGAAAGCGAAATCTATTCGAATTTTCCATTTTTTTCTATGAATGGTGTTGGACTATTATTTTTGTTTGTAACTATGTACGAGTATACGCTTTCTTTGTTTCGTCGCTTGCATTGTGTTGTAGTTTCTTTTCGCTTTCCTTTGGCATTGTCTGTTTGTAAGGCAAGGTTCGATGCCGTTAATCCTGTTTGTTGTTTATTTTATTGTTTTCATTTATTTTTAACCCTTCACCATTATTTATGATATTGTGTGGTAGCCATGGGAGCAATTTAAAGTTGTGCAATGGAGGTTTCGAAGAGAACCAGATGGCGGCAAAAGAAAAATTTATATACATCTTTAAGAAGTACATTTCAAGGAATTTGAATGTTGGCTCAGTTCCAAAGCGTTAGACTTCGAACATAAAGATTCTCAGTTCGAATCCTACCTTAGACACCCCCCAATTTTTATAATTTAACTATTGAATAATTATTTGGTAAACCTGTATTAAGATCAATTGTCATCTACTATGACAATTATATATATATAATTATATATATATATATATATAAGGAGAGAGTGAGCTAATAGAAAGAATTGAAAAAAAAGTAAACAGTTTCAGCAACACTATATAAAATAGTTTGGAACGCTCAATTAATTTAATTGTATAGTTGTCTTTTGTTTTGCAGATATTAAGGTAAATATAATAATATGCATAATTTGCTATACATTTACCTTGAATAGCTTACATGCATGATAATTTTACTTTTGTGTTACCAATCTTAGCAAAGATTCCTTTAAGATCGTCTATATCTCATTATCTTATGCCAATTGCTTAGGAATAATATGTCATAAGTAATTATTTGTATAACTAAAAGAAAACTATCAACTTAGCTTACTTGGTGACGCGTTTCGAAACAATCGATTCATTGACGAAGCTAACCCGCTACTCAATGAAACGATTGTTAGCTTCGTCAATGAAACGACTGTTTGGAAACGCGTCACTAAGTGAGTTGATAGTTTTGTTTTAGTTACTCAAATAATTACTCATGATTTATTCAGTGAATTCAAGATGATTACATACAACAAGCAACTTTAATAGCAAGCCTTTCAAAATAGGTAGAGTTTACTGATCCTTTTTTGTTTTTAAAGTTACAATTTTCCTTATTGATTATATATATATGGAAAAATATGATGAATAGTTATTATCTGGAGTACATCCGTTCATTCTGCAGTCCATAAATTCTCAGTTCCGACGTTTCGCTAGAATCTCATCCAGCCTTAACGAGGTGAATCCAACAACAGTAGAAGAGCGAGCCTACCGTTGTTGGGTTCACCTTGTCAATGCTGGATGAGATTCTAGCGAAACGTCAGAACTGCGAATTTATGGACTGCAGAATGAACGGATGTACTCCAGATAGTAACTATTCATCATATATATATATATATATATATATATATATATATATATATATATATATATATATATATATACATATATACATGCTGATACTTATTCCTTCACGGATAGAAAAATATGATGAATAGTTATTATCTGGAGTACATGAAGAGCGAGTCAATGCAACTGTTGTTGGGTTCACCTAGCTATACGTCGGAACTGTGATCTTATGCACTGCAGAATGAACGGATATACTCCAGATAATAACTATTCAGTTTTCATTTTCCTAAAATATTGCTACCAGTACTCGTTACTTCAGTAATTATTCAATACATAACTACATTAAAATCAAGTCTGTGCCTTCATAATAATAAAGCCACTCCGTAATTTAAATCTGTGACAATAGTATCAAAATCACTCCATTTTGAAATAGGTTTCCTTGTACTTACCAAGTAACTCCTCTAGCTTCTGCCGGTTACATTAGCAGTTAATTAAATAATATTGCTGAATTTAAATTTATATTCTGTGACTTTATGTTATACTATAAATACTACTCATTTTACTGGGATGTTTTCATTTCGGAACGACGGACGGTATAATACAGAAAAGTAATACAAGCCAACATCTGCTGACGAAAAGGAAAAGAAAATGGAATACAGTATCTAGATCATACTATGCACTGTTCTAGATATGATCTCTTTCTTGTTCAAACTGTAAGACCCTTAGGTACAAGAGATTTCCTTTAAAACAAAACTTTAATATACAGTTTTCTAAAATATTTAGCACCATACGACAGGTACAACTGAACTGACATAGTTACATTCTAATGTAGCTAACTGCGTTTTCGAAATGTTTATCGAGGTTTTGTAACTTCAGTCATTAATTTTCCTTGTAGCAAAGGGGTCTTCTTTTATTTTATATATAACACAGTGCAATACAAATAGTACTATTTTATAATTCTATTTAGGTTATTTTGTATATAATGCTATTGATGCTATTATATATATAACTACCAGAGTATCCGTCCTTCGTACGGGGTTTACGATTATTTGTATTTATTTAATTTGTATTTGTATTTGGGTTTGAATTTAATTTACTGAAATTAAATCCCAATAAATATATCAAACTATAGTTTATAAACCTACCGTTAAGGGAGTTTCCAAGGCCAATGGGGCGGTGTCCTGACGGAATTTCTAAATATAAATAGGCCTATGTAAAAACCAAGGACCCTAAGGTTCATGTAAAATTTCAGGTATTTATTTCCCGTTCCCACGTGTTCCATAGGAGAAAAAAATTATGCTGGGCGACGCAGAAAGTCATCAGGGATACGGAAAAATAATGAAAACTCTCGCTGAGGGAAATAAATAAATTTGTTGTAAAATTTAAGTTGGGTAAAAAATTAATTGTGGAGTAATAAGAAGTATTACGTCCGCGTATCAACGGCGCGTCGTACTACGTATAGGCTACATATATTTAAATATAGGCCTACCTATAAAGTATCCAGTTACGATAGATTTGGTTGTAATTTTATGCAATACTATATACCTTTATTAAAACATATCTGTAAAGTGTCCAGTTATTATATTTGGTTGTAATTTTATACAACATTACCTAATTCAACGTCTACTTCCGCACAGTAATACTTCGTCACGTGATCTCTATTCTGAGCGCGCAAGCAAGCAAACAAATCTGTTAAAAAGACTAACTGGTACAAAGTGGGGTTGCACGCAGGACGTTCTTGCCACTGCTTATAAGACCTATGTCAGACCCTCCATGGAATACGCTTCGGAAGTTTTGTCACTGGCCAGTCAACCGAATCTGCGAAAGTTAGATAAAATCCAGAACAGTGCCCTCAGAATCATCACCGGAGCAGCTTTCTCAACGCCCATTTGTGCGATGGAAATGCAAACCTGCATAGAACCATTGCAAAAAAGGAGCGAAAAACTAACCCTTAAATTTTGGGAACGCTCAAGAAGAGTAAATCACCGATACTGGACTAGCTATAGAAAGGCTGCACAGAGACTAAAACCCCAGCTAAGCCCACTACAACACGCTGAAGAACTTAGAAGAAGGTATAACATAGGTGAATTAAACCCAACCCCGCTCAAAACTTTCAACAAGCCGACTATTGCCATGCCTCTCAAAAGTTTGTCATTACTAAACTTTAAAACCACCAAGCATCTTGCACTCCCAGAAGAACTAAAGATTTCTGCCCTTGAGATAATCCACACTTTATATCCTGAACTAGACTGGCTGCACATCTACACTGATGGATCTAAACTCAATCCTACTGGAGCTGGCGCTGGAGCTTTTCTCCAAGCTATTTAAAATCAGCCAAGGCGTTGGGGCAAACGCAAGTAATTTTGATGGGAAAGTAACGGCAGTGCGACTGGCCGCAGAGGCTCTTGCTACGCATCACCCAGCAACGAACCACCAACGAGCTGTTTTCTTTATAGACTCCCAAGCCGCCATAATTGCAATAGCCGACAACTCTTCAACAGACTGTTCGAACATATTCCACTGCCGAGAAGCAATCTCACATCTTTTGCAAAATGAATGGTCAATTAGCCTTCAGTGGATCCCAAGTCACGTCGGAATCACAGGTAACGAAAGAGCAGACGACCTTGCAATAAATGCTCAGAGACCAGCCTCACCTCTGCCAAACACCTTATTGATGCAATCCTTAAACGCTCCATTAAGGAGGGATGCTGTTAAACAAGAGCATGAGGAAGCCAGCAGGGGGAAACAGTGGGCATCACTTAGCAGTTGCGGTCCTTTGGTGCCCACAAGCGATAGAGCAACTGCCGTGGCTGACTTTCGACTTCTGACAGGACACGACTAGCGGAGTCCGATACGTGTCCGCTCTGTCTCAATGGTATTATGAATGGGGATCACATTTCAACCTGTCCTGAACTGGACGACCAGCTGTCCAGAACCGGTCGTTACTGGGAGGCTCGACGCCGAATGGTTCAACAGCCAAGGGCGGGCATTGGATAAAGTAAAGTAAAGTAAGTGATCTCTATTCTAGCCTTACATGTCTACATTTGGTTAAACGTATACAATTACAAATTCTATCCAAATCTATCCTGACTTGATACTTCATAGGTATATAAAATTAATCTTCCGTGGCATGAACAAACAATAAATGTCAATATAGCTTCAGGACATGTTTTTGATTCATTTTATATGCATTGTATTGCGGGTGGGCAATTTGCACTTTTACCAGCACTATCAGCACCACGTGTGGGGGGAATTACATTTTTCCAAAACTGTAAACTTTTGGGGCGTGAGCGAGAGTTTTCATAATTTTCCTCGTAGCTCTGATGACTTTCTTTGTCGCCCGGTATGATTATTTTACGCTAAAATCGAACACGTGGGAACGGGAAATAAATACCAAATTTCAGCTCAGTAGGTCCAGTAATTTTTACGTGATTAAGTAATAGACACACAGACAGACACCATTAGATTTTTATATAATAGTATAGATTAGTTCCCCATAAATATATCAAACTATAAACTTTCAATTATTGTTTTGAAACCAAGGAAAGGAAAAACTTCTGCTTGTAACATAACATTTGTAAAATAAACCTAACAATCAGTTACTATCAGCTGTTTAAATTTGTTTAAAGTGACTGTTACAGGTGATTGTTAGCTGATTAAATCAAGTTAAGTATTAAATGGAGTATAGAAAATTGAGTGTTAAGGGGTTTTTCAAGGGTCGTGGAGCAGTGCCCTGACGGAATTTCTAAATAAAAATACACCTATGTGTTATCCAGGGACCCTAAGAATGACTATGTAAAATTTCAGCTCTATAAGTAAAATAATTTTTACGTGATAAAGTAACACACACATACACACAGATAGACACTTTTAGATTTTTATATATTAGTATAGATTGTATTATTTTCTATATAACTCTATTGATGTTATTTTCTATATAATTTTATTTATGCTATTTTCTATGTAGTTCTATTGGTGTTATTTTACATATAATTCTATCGATTTTATTTTATATTAAAAAGATTTAGATTTATATATAAATCTACTTATTACTCTTTTGCTATTACTTGCGTTATTTGTTAACTAAAGGTTGTTAAATTGTTAACTTACACTTGGAGGAAACGTTTTCGTCTTACAAGTTTCCCCCTTGTGTAAATTAACAATTTAACAACCTTTAGTTAACAAAAGGTCTGGTCACAAGTAATAGCAAAAGTGTAATAAGTAAAACAACCAGCTCGTCATGAACAGCAACAAGATCTCGATATATGACTCTATATTATTTTATGTAGCCTATAATTCTATTGATTTTATTTTATATATCATTCTATTGATATTATTTTGTATATAATTCTATTGATGGTATTTGATACATAGTTCTATTGATATTATTTTCTATATAACTCTATTGATGTTATTATCTTTATAATTTGATTTGTGTTATTTTCTATATAATTCAATTTATATACCTTATAATTCTATTGATGTTATTTTATGTATAATTGTATTTATGTTATTTTATATATAATTGTATTGATATTATTAATAATATAGAAGTATTTGTATAAAATACTGTGAGGAGTAGAGTCTGGTCGGAGATAAGTGGTAGAATTTATTAATTTCTTCGATATTAAACTTGCCTTAAACACAAGTTACATTGTGCCCTTGACGACACAAACTACGTAAGAAGTTATGTGATGTTAAATAAACTCAAATGATAGACTATGGTATAAAAGATAGAAGAAATTACGCCCCCAAATTATATATTTTCCCTTTCTATTGGATATCTTTATTCTTTAGTCACAATGTATCATTTCCTCCTCCAGAGTCGAGTTTTCATCGAAGATAGTTTGTTTTACAGTCAGTGAATTCCTAATCTAACTTATAACTACTGTAATTTGTGAATCGGGAACTTCCATCTAATATCTTACAAAAATATTTGTTTTTCTAGAGATAAAAACCGATTTCTATATCTTCTGAGTTTATTGATGTTATTTGTTGTTTCTTTGCATATAATAACTACCTTCCATTAGATAGAACCAAACAATTTGAAGGAATATTAGGAACGTATCCTATCGTTAAAGAAATATCGAGTCTTTGGGCGTATACTTTACTATGCAACTGCTCAGCTGACATTATGCACAAAATTACTTTTACTGCTTCAGAAATGGATTTCTTCACTGTGAACAGATTCTGCTGCAGATTGTAGTGTTGTGTTGCCAAGTGGCATAATGGGCTTTATTTAGATCTTGAATAGGTTTAATCTTGAAATGGCCGTAACCCCGCATTCACTGTTCTCAAGGTATTTTTAGCCACCACCTTCGACTGGCCGACAGAACATTAGAGTCTTACACTTCTCGCTACTTTAGCTGTTATCTGCGGCATGACGGAGGTGGAAATGCATATGCTGGGCCAAGGTTTTTTCAACCATGAAAGATTAACAACACTACAAATGGCTATAAAGTGTAAATGTATTGACTAAATGTAGAAGAAACCTTTGATATTGAGCTTTAGAAATGACCCAAAGAAGTAAATGCTTTATTAAACACGTGCCCAAGTAACAACACAAACAGTGAGAGTTAGATATAGGAACTCGTATTTCAGATTCTCAGTGTAGATGTGACGCTCGGGGAAATAAGGTGAGAAGGAAGAATAGACAAATCTACGATACACGTTTTTTTAAGGAAAAGAAAAAGAGTGACAGTTAACAGTGCAGGAAGACTCATATCCCAGGTTATCTTATCCATTATTAACCTCTTCCTTCCGCCTCTAATGGAAGTCGATTTTACTAAGAGATGATTCCCACAAGTCGATGTTTCCGCATCTCTTAGACCTGGGGATTTCCATGTATCGACCTTAATCCCGTCTTTGTAGTCTAATTGTAACATCATTAACATAACTAAAACATCATTTCCTTAAAACATAAGTCCAAGACGAAGCTGTAATAGTAACACAGGATGTGAAGTGATAACCTACAAAATCTACCTATGGATAAACTGCCTATAAATAACCTACCTTGATATAACCTACTATAACGTACCTATAGGTAACCTATCTATAGATAGCCTGTCTATAGATAGATTACCTATAGATAATCCAACTATAGTTAACCTACTTACAGATATTCTACATAAAGATAAATTACTTATGTATAACCTACTTATAGATAACCTAGCTATAGATAATGTACCTATAGATATTACACCTACAGATAACCAAGATTTAGATAACCTACCTATATATACCTATCTATAGATAACTTACCTATAGATAATCTACATATAGATAACTTATTTATATATAACTTACCAATAGGTAGCCTAGCTATAGGTAACCTACTTATAGATAACCTATCTATATATAACTTACCTATAGATAACCTACCCTTAGTACAAAATGTACATCAGACCAATCATCAGCTCCCGCTTGGTATTCCCTTCTGAGCGATACTTCCAAGAGAAAGCTGCACTCATTCCAAAACGTCAGGCTCCAAACAATCATCAATTCCCCGTGGTATGTGAAAACTATTACAATAGCCGCGGGACTTAACGTGCCACCCCTAAAGGACTTCATCATCAAATTGACAAAGATCGAGCAGAACACTCCTCCCATCCGCATCTGTCGGCAATAGTCACAGATCCTGCACCGCCTCCGAGGCGCAGGAATAGACCCCTGTGTCTCGTCTACGAGCCCCCATGAAGGTCGAACACCTAAAAGCAACGCCTCAGCTAAATCCAACCCAAACCAAATCTGTTCAACCAACAGTCAAAATTACATCATTGTTCAGCACCAAACAAGTGGAAATTTTAAATGTAAATGACACACAAACACGCACACACAAACACACATACACACACACAGACACACAAACACGCACACACAAGCCTCTAAAGCTATCAGTCAACAACCAGCCAGTGTCACAATAAAGTCAAAGATTCAAATATCAAACTGCTGTTAATGAGTTTCAGAAACAACATTTCACAAAAACGAAGAAGAGAGCTCGTCGATCAAGCGATGGAGAAGCCGTGTTTTACAAACATATAAAGCCATCAAAACTGTATATTGACAATTAAATATAACGTATACAAGTAAAACTGTTTTCCAAACTGTTATACCAAACATGTAATATAAAAAAAAATTAGAATCAATTCTGACTTAGATCAACAAAGAAAATTTTTATTTGAGTTACTTTTTAATAAATAATTATAATTAATTTTAAAAATTAACATAGCCTATGCGTTAAACAGCTGCTTTACCAAATAACCTGTAACATAAAATCAGCTGTTTTATGAAATCATATGTTATTAATTATTATAAGCTAAATGGGACGAAATAACTATATTGCATACCTTGCCCCTTTTCCCGACATATGAAAAGTTTTTCCCGCATATAAAACTAAAATTATTTAATTAATGAATTAATATTTAAAAATAGAACTCTATTAACTTCAAGTGTCATCCACTACAAGGTTGAAAAAATGTATTTCAACTTAAGTGGAAAAATAAAACTGTTCTTTAATAAGGTTTGAAATTTTTACAATATATATATATATAAGGAGAGGGTGAACTAGTAGAAAGAAAACACTCATAGTGAGTTTATTTTGTGTAATTATTCTCTCCAGATGCAAAAGCTGTATTAAAGTAAATTCATTTAAATTATTTTCGTTGATTTGACTTGTTCATGTGTTGGCAACTGTTACAGAATATTCTATACTTGCCAGTCGGCGCTTGCAAATAGCATGCGGTAATGAGGGGCAGAAGGAGTACAATAAGGAATGGGACAATGAATATGCTCTCTATAAATGTGCCAGCCTGTCTAACTCCACGTGCTAATCGATGAGAAATGTGTTGGTATGTTAAGAGTATAAGCAGCGTCAACATGTAACGATGGCAAAAAACTTCCATTCTATAGAAACTTTTAAAATTTATTGACTTGAATCTAATCACAAATTCCAGCAAATTGCTCGTAAAATATCAGAAAATTAGTGTTTTAGAATTGTTATGTACAAAATGGAGAATTTTAAATTAATCTCGAGATGAACAAGTTAATACAATTTAAAATTAAAGGTTTTATTTTAAAAACACTTGTTTAGTGGGAAAAATTGAATTTAACACTTGAAACCCTCCATGGATTTGAAACCAATTGCTCTTTTAGTTTGCGAAAGCGATGAGGTTATCTGGTGAAACCACAGAGGTTATATTGGGAAGTTAGAGAAACCATGATCATGGGTATTGTGAAGCTTATAGGCCGGCAAAAGTTATTTTTTAATATCGAACAATATTGCTTAAGTACAGTTTTATATATTTATCATTCACGACACGTGACATCAACAAAATTGAATTTTCAGTTCGGCAAAAATATAGCGTAATAGTTTTTAATTACTAAAACGGAGTAATCTCACTGTGTAAACACTGATTCTGAATTGTTCCATCAAAATTTATATATATTTGAATTTCTTTTTAAATCCAATATACTTCAGTGTTTCAAATATATAATAATTTAACAATTTTTTTCCAACGTACAAAATAAAATGAAAAGCTTATTGTAAGCAACGAAGTTATTTGAAAAAAACTACTTTTTAACGTTTTCCAAAACAAATCAACATTGAACAAGCAGACGTTTTATTGAAAATGTTTCAAATGTGATTTAACTTATCATGAAAGGCCTTTGACATATTTTCGCCCATATTAAATGAATCACATGCATTCAGACTAGGCAAATAAACAATTAACACAGGTTCAATACGTGGTTAGGTGTTGGTTGCTAACTCGATGCATCTGACTGCCAATAATTGCAACAAATTAAAGCCAGATAATTTAATTATGACATTTGTCACTCAACGTTTCGTGAAGCATTCCCACTTAGTGTTCCAATCCATCCAAATACTGTAGCCTACCCTTGACCATGATGGCATGGAAAAGTACAACTTAACAACAATAAATACATGTTTAATAAGTTAATATGTTTTTATTAACTTTCTTGTTGTCAGGTTGTCCGGAAGGAATTTTGCATACAAATTTAAACAAACTTCCAAACGAGCTTGAAACTTTAAAGACAGCTCTGGAGTGGATAGCAAAGCGATAATACAACGGCAGTTAATAAAAATGGCGTTACCCACACTATGAACTAAATGAATGGAAATCCCAATGATATAAGGATGTGTGTTTCTGGGACGGGAGTAGCGAGTAGTGACCTGGGATAAAATGTAATTTATCTCTAGAAATCATATTTTATGCTATTTTGGCACTTGAAATTATACAGTTGTAGGGCCATCGGGAAGCGGTTTTATAGGTTAATATGTTTCTGCTAAAATTAATTGGTTTGGGGCGCACGTGCCCCCCTTGGGTACGCCCCTGGTTACTGGAGGTGCTGTAGGCAGCAAAACATTTACATTCGAGTCATTAGAAAACAGGTCGCTCGATGCTATGGTAGGAAAGGAGTTAGAGTCGGATCTTCGACCAGAGTTGAGGGACAACTTGTTAATGGAATAACGCTACATCTTGAGAAAGATATAATTGTTAGTTGGGAAAGATATTGTTGAAATTGTCAGTAGAGAAAGATATAATAGTCAGTTGAGAAAGATATTGTTCAAATTGTCAGGTGAGAAAGATATAATAGTCAGTTGAGAAAGATATTGTTCAAATTGTCAGTTGAGAAAGATATAATAGTCAGTTGAGAAAGATATTGTTCAAATTGTCAGTTGAGAAAGATATAATAGTCAGTTGAGAAAGATATTGTTCAAATTGTCAATAGAGAAAGATATAATTGTCAGTTGAGAAAGATATTGTTCAAATTGTCAGGTGAGAAAGATATAATAGTCAGTTGAGAAAGATATTGTTCAAATTGTCAGTTGAGAATGATATAAAGATGGTTTGGACTTTAGAACCACTGACTGCAATTATTTAAAGGTCTTGCGAAATCAGTGGAGGAAACTTGTTTACGGTTCCATACGAAATGTGCATGGATCTATTCTAGATATCTTGTTTTTTTACAGCTAAAACAGGAAAGTGAACCGTTTGCTGGCATCAATAATTGGCCGGGTTTTAGGGGATTTGTCGCAGTTGCAACCAAACCGAGGAGCACAGGTATTCCACAGCTTCTGAGATTTACTCCGGCATCTCATCTCTGAAGACTTTATTTTGCCTTACGGAGTTGACGCAGGATATGCAACAATAAGGTGGCAACACATTTGCCGATTTTTGAAAAATTATTGACATCGGTGAATTGAAAGCCCAAAGGTTTGCTCTATTGCTGTCTAAAGTGTTACAGCCATCAGACTAACATGGTTGAATCCTCTACCAGAGGGTTTCCACCCCTTTCTTAGCCCTATCTATTTCCACAATCATATTCTCCCTTTCGTACCTGACAATAATCATTATTAATCGTAGACGGATCGCTTCTTACACAACAGCATCTAGTGTAGGTTACTATATCACTATATGGGATAGACTACAAATCCACTTCGACCACTTTATCCATAAGTATTTTATGTTTTTAGTAAATGTTTTTACTTCAAAGATATAAAAATTAAATTTTTGGAGTTTGAAATATATCTGGTCATGTAACTATAGTTTTTAAATTTATAACCAACACTTCTGATGCAAGCGTACATTAGCTGTGACTGAATTTTGTTAAAATAGCTTTTAACCACTATTTATGGTTTGCTACATCAACAGTTTTTTCTAGATATTTTAAATATTCTGAATTGTTCTCGTTAAGAATATATTTTTAAACTCCTTCTATTAACTCACACTCTCCTTATATAAATCTTGTACAATTCCTTCTGTTATTTCACACTCTTTATATATATAAACTTTGCAACACTGTTTTCTTGTATTCACTTCTCACTTTCATTATATGTACTTAAACAAGAATCTTACTTGGTATTTATGCCAGTTAGCTTTCGAAGATTAATGATATCTTCATTGTTGAGCATCAACTGAAATTGCCATCAGTTTCAGTTGATGCTCGACAATCAAAATACTATTAGTTTTCGAAATTTAACTAGTATAAATACCAAGTAAGATTCTTGTTTAAGTACATATAATGAAAGTGATATATATATATATATATATATATATATATATATATATATATATATCTTACAATTTCTTCAATTAGCTTACACTCTCCTTATATATATATATATATATATTTATTTATTTATTTATATATATATATATATATATATAAATATATATATATATATATATATATATATAAATATATATAAAGTTAATATTGTTAATTACAAATAATTGTTACACCAATAAGTGCAATTAATTTTATCTTATGTGATTGCACTTGTAAGTGGTGGAATAGTTGTTTACAATTAACAACAATAACTTTATAAAATTAGTGCAATGGAAAAATTATGGACAACGTGAAATATCACGATATATATATCCTGTACAAATTTTCAATCGTCAGTTAAATATATTTTCATTTATCCAATCATGTTCAAATATACTTTTATCGACTAATAGTGGATGACAATTGATGTTAATACAGTTTTTTCAAAATATTTATTAATTCACTAAATTTAAAAAAGTTTATATCTCAGTCGGATTCTAACTGAATGAATCCATGTTTGAATTACAGAAACTTTGGCACTGAGATAACTTTCCCATAGTTAGAAATCAGTTACTTAGAGATGTATATGAAATTATTGCAAATTTCGCTTGGAATAATGAACCATTGCAAGAGATGGTTAGAATGAGACGTTATAGACCACAGTCAGCTTCATAAATTAGAAGCTAACAAAAAAAGAAAACGAATAAATAGTAACAAAAAAAATTAGTAGCCCAACACCATATAAATTACTGTATAGAGCGGGAAACCGAATGGAAATTCGCTCTCTATTTTGCCACCTAATATAATGATTCTGTCATATGTATAAACATATTTATATTAATTATAATTATAAATTACAAAAAAATTAACGAAAATAAAAAAAAATTTGTTGACCTTAGTATGAATTGACTTTAAAATTTTTTATAATACTTGTTAAGTAACAAGTGTAAACATGAAAAACTCGAAAGAATGTAGTAACGTACATAATCAATAAATAACTGCACACGAACTCACAGAACAATATACTTTATCGTCATACACGTTTCAATGACTTATGTCATCATCAGTGACTCTACCACAAATTTACAACTGCAACTGTTGTTCTTTTATTTGAGTACATTTAAAAATTGTTTTTTATGTTTTTATTTGTTGTAAAAATTATTTTATGTAAACCGGGGCGTGATTGTCAATCTGACTACGCCCAGATCAGGTTCTATTCTTTATGTATATAAAACACGTGCTATGTTTCACCTGTTTAGTTCTAGCTGTAAATTTCTATTAGTGTCCCTGATGATGACATAAGTAATTGAAACGCGTATGCTGATAAAGTATATTGTTTTGAGAGTTTGTGTGCAGTTATTTATTTATTATACAACTTTAACTTAGAAGCCAGCTCAATTATTATTTATCTGTAGTAACGATTTGCACAAAAACAAACTAATAACAAACATGAGAAAATGAAGTTTAAAGAACAATACAAACCCCGCTCTCGATAAGGTTTCGATTCATTATCTTAGTTTTCATACATCAGTGATTGCTTTAATTAGACGAGTAGACCTAATTATTGACATTCAACTAATCATTTAATATATTAGTTACAGATAACTTGTAATTAATTACTGTCACTCATAATTAAACAATTAATTACTGTCACTCACAAATAAACAATTAATTACAGTCACAAACAATTTATGGCCCAACATCCACTACCATGTTACAAAAATAACCCGCTCCGAGGGGATCTGGGCTTTCTCATCACCTTAGAAAGAAGCAAGTGTAAACATAAGCGATAACAAAAGTTCTTACGTAGTGTGTTATTTAATACATTCTTATTCTGCACAACATTCACTTATATGGCGTAAACAATTGAGTTTCAGAAATAACTGTACTTAATTGTATAAATAACGCGACTAGAAATGCGTTCTGGAGGAGTGTCAAGTTGGAGGGTTAGTGACATTCCATATAATAAGATGAGGTTATATGAAACCTAATGTGAAAAGAAGATTTATGTAAATTAATTTTATTTTACAGAATTTTTAAAGTTAGGCACATTTTTTGAAAAAAATATATAATAAGTGCTTAAAAGCAACCTTCATTTTTACAAACTGCAGTTTTACAAATCAATATTGAGAATACGAGATTTTTATTAAAGTTTATTAAAAATTTCATCTTCTGTAAAAACAAATTTTCGTCGATACAAGCCATCTTCTTAAATATTATTTCTCAAATAAGCGATCACCAAACGACGTTATACACATTGAAGTATTTTACGGACATCGCATACCCATATTTACGATCAGTTCTAACGTTACATTCTAGAGGTTAATTCGTTTTACGTAAACACATCCTTTTACCATAAACTGCACCAAAATAAACATTACTGAAACAGTTGTAAAATATTATTTTATTTGCATAGTTTTACAAGCACATACAAGTAAAAAAAAGATAAATAGGTTAAACTCGGGTATAAATATGTCTCTATATGACTTCCGTTCATTTTGAGGCAACGCTCGTACCGTGCTTGAAGGTTTTGTATAATTTTGGTGAAAAGGGGTTGTTTACTGATTATTATACAAATGTTTATTTTTTCCTGTAGTTGGGCGATCTTGGTTGGTAAATCTTCATCTTCATCATTCCCCAGACGTAGGCGTCAGGGGGTGTAAGATCGAGGGAGTGGACTGGCTAAGAAAAGTTTCGTCTAAGGTACATGAGGGGGTTGCTTTGCTAAAAGTTTCTTGAAGAAAAGAAATGTTGTCTGGGGCAGTGTGATGAGTTGAGCTATCTTGGTGGAACCATTGTGAACAAAAAAGCAGGTTTCGGGAACAACAAAATCTCCTGAGGTATTTTATGAAACGACCGAAAATGACCATATATCGGTCATTCCTCTACAGTTTCAGTACTGTTTATTTTGGCGCATAATATTTATTTTGGTATAATAATTTTAATTTCCTTATGAAAGTTTGAAATTTTTATGAAATTTGTTGTAAAACTGGCCAATTTGATGTAATTTTTGTGTAGCCCATAAAATATAAAAATAGATTTTATCATCCTTCTGGGATGAGGTTTAACTTCCCGCTGCGCTCTTAAATCGTAAATGTAATAAATTATAACTGTGTACTATAGTCGTATTCTACATTATAATTTTTGCTGTACACTTAGAAATAATTGGTGTAATTTCTTGTAAGCGTTTAGAAGATAATTTGGAGAAGCTATTTATGAGTCATGCGATAGTTCTATGACCCAGCTCAGTTTTTATTTATCTGTAGTAACGATTTGCACAAAAACAAACTAATAACAAACATGAGAAAATGAAGTTTAAAGAACAATACAAACCCCGCTTTCGATAAGGTTTCGATTCATTATCTTAGTTTTCATACATCAGTGATTGCTTTAATAAGACTAGTAGGCCTAATTATTCAACTAATCACTTAATATATTAGTTACAGATAACTTGTAATTAATTACTGTCACTCATAATTAAACAATTAATTACTGTCACTCACAAATAAACAATTAATTACAGCCACAAACAATTTATGTGTACTATAGTCGTATTCTACATTATACTTGTTTCTGTATATTTTGAAATAATTGTTGTAATTTCTTGTAAGCGTTTAGAAGATAATTTGGAGAAGTTATTTAAGAGTCATGCGATACGAAAGAATAAATATAAACTACAGTAGAAAACTGTCCATTCTAACATTTTAATACCCAAGAAAAACAAGTAATATAATTTTTTCAAAGCCAATTTCTACATTTACCAAGAAAGAAAAAATTTATATGAGTTTCTTTTTATTTTATAATTACAACTAATATAAATATTTATATACTTGTGTTAGATAAACAATATTAAGTGGAAAAATAGAAAGCAAATTTCCTTGCAATTTTCCATTTTTCTTTCTATGTATATTGTTTCTTTTCGCAATGTTCGTTTGTGAAGCAAGGTTCGATACCGTTAATCCAGTTTAATTGTTTATTATTTTTTCATTCATTTTTAATCCTAAAGCATTATTTATGATATTGTGTGGTAACCATGGCAACAATTTAACGTTATACAATGGAGGTTTTTCATATAGATCTTTGAGAAGTTAATTTTTAGCTATGGAAAGTTGGCTCAGTGCCAGACATCGAACATGAAGATACTTAGCTCGAATCCTACCTAGAACCCCCAAATTTTTATATTTGAATAAATATTTGAAAAAGCTATTAACATCAATTGTCATCCACTGTATGTTAAAAAAAACTATATTTGAACGTGATTGGATGAATAAAAGATAGGCTTATGCTATTAAAGATTGAAAATGTGTATTATATATATATATATATATATATAAAAGGAGAGTGTGACGTAATAGAAGGAATTTTATAATTATACATAAGTTTATCGTATAGATAGTTGTATACGAGTAGTTGTAAAAAACCAGAAATGAGGTAAGAGAAACACCAAAGTTATTTATTAACCAATGAGTTTGGTTAAATCCTTTGAGGCCTTGTATGTTTGGAGGTTTTAAAGAATTATTGAACCTCTAGATTCGACTGGCTCAACTCTCTAGGTTAAACACATAGCTCATGTTGGGCTACTCGATCTTCAATTCCTCCTCTCTTTCGAAATGACTTTTCACTTCTGCATTGTTTTAAGCAATCCAAGTATCTCTTATTATAGTATGTGCTTTTCTAACGAGTTGACAATTCTCTAAGATCTCGATAGAGAGTGGGTTAATGCGGCACTACACAAAGAACACAAATCCAAAACTTGAGGTTTTAAGACTTGCTCTTACTCCATCTATAAGGTTTATAATTCTTCCATTAAAAAGCCCACACATCTCTATTAACACTGTAGACGAACCTGAGCCATTACTTTAACATTATCAGTTAACGCTTACGTACAATCTTGGTTTTTAATCCAAATTTTAACATTTCAATAAATTGGAACATTTTTTTAAAAATTATTTTATTTTATACTTAAAATTGTTATTTTTCTTCATGGATATTACTTGACTCATTGCATACCTGATGGGGGTAGCTTTCAAATGATCAAGGCTTCAACTAACCAAGGTTTACGCAACGTTCAAATGACCAAGGTACGCGACATTTAACTAATCATCTGGTGTAGTACTTGGCTGTTTTTATTTTGATCAATCATTTAGGCAGTTTTTAAAAATAGCTTTACATTGTAGTAAAAATTGAATTAGTTTTATTTTCACAAGATATTTATTCACATTAATGTAAAGTTTACTTCTAAATTGTAAGTGACGAGTAACTGATATGACTAGAAACAATTTAAAAGGTAAATAAGATAATAAACGTATTGATTGATAATGGTTTTTTTAAATTCCACAAAAATATTTACATTAATTAAAGCTATAAATTATCATATTACAACATACATGCACACTTATTGAAGTTTCTTACTCAGGAAAAAGAAATTACCTTAGTGGGCGTCCCTTGGTATACTGCAAGACGTAGGCGTCACTGGAGCAGATTCTGTTCTTTCGAAATACTCGTACACCATTTTTCCTTATGCGTTCCATCAATTTTGAAAAGCTTTTTGGTGTTTCATATTAGTTTAACCTTGTTCTTTCATTATTCAACCTGCTAACGTATGTATATATAGATACATATCTTTCACATATGTTCATATCATTCCTTCAGACATTTATTAGTAGTTTCACAAACGTTTAATTTTATGTATTTGATTTTGTTTTGTATGCGTTGTGTTTTTCTTTATTTTATTTTAATTGATTATTCGTTTTGAAAGATATTTTTGTTTTTCAAATAATATTCATATGTTTTTGATTTCACATCCAACTTTTTATTTCGTTTGATTTTTCTTTATGTGTATAGGGTGTTTTATAATTTTTGTTGTTGTTTTTCATCCGTCATTTGTATTGTTGTTTCAAATATGTCTTTTTTATTTTTGTTTTTCGTTATTATTAAGTGGATATTTAAACGCTGTTTATAATAATGCACTAGTATTGCTCGTCGCTGCTTTGCTTAAGAACTTTTAAGGAGAACAAGAAATTTGTGCTTCAGAACGCAATAACGTTAAATCTTATATATTTATTTTCATAATATTAACATTTTATATTTGCTTACAATGATATATGTACGTTAGCAATTTTGAATATTTATATAATACATATTTTGATATACACTTTTTAGATTATTATTTTTAAATAATACATCAGATTTTTCATTAAAACCCGTTCTCATGGATCTGGTGAATAAATAAATGTTTAAAAAGAAATTCTCTACTTTTCGTTTCCCAAAAGATCATTTTTTGAATATATATTTTTTTCATCCGTAAAAATACAAATTTACTACTCGTGTTTGTCGTCTAACTGTAATGTCCATAATATTAACCTGAGTATTTCAAGCTTAATAACTGAACCTTAGATTAAACGTATTTACAACCGCAATGTTGGAGCTGTTGCCCCAGCTGATATTCAGGTGTTGCCTATAAAACCACGACAGATGTCTTATTATAGGACAAATGTACTCCATTCAGGTGATTCCAAACACTTCCCATCATTCCACGTTCAACGTACGCTGATAAGATCAACGCTTGCTTGAAATCATCGCCACTGTGGCGTAATGTTAAATAGTACGGCTTAAATTATATATGTGCGTTCAAATGCTTCAAGATCTATCCGCTGAAACATTCTCAAAACAGCTGTTAGGTATCGGCTATGGAAAAATAGTTTGACTTGAAAATATTGGATGCATAAAATTGCCGACCTATTTCTGCAAAATCATTAATTCGCAAAATGCTCTCATAGACCAGATATTTTCCGATATATACACACACAATACTTAAATCATGAGGGGCTAGCAGATATAGTAATTTTGGCAGGAAAAATTTGGAAGTCAACGATTTGAATTTCAAGATACAACCGTTGTTGCCAGGGGAATTGGTGTCATACAAATCTATCGACACAGTTTGCGATGCGACAGAAGCTGTAAATTATCCAGTAAAGTTTTTAAACTCATTGGATTTGCCAGGCATCCCACCAAATGATTTACAGCTGAAGTTTGGATCTCCAGTTATTTTGCTTTGTATTTTGAAACCACGGCTTTGCAAAGGCGCACGATTAGTCGTTACAAAATTGAGGAAAAAACATGGTCGAAAGGCTTTGAATTTTGAATTCCAAGTGAAGATGTATTACTACCAAGAATCCCTATTATTCCGACAGATGTGCCAACAGAATTCAAACGTGTGCAATTTAAAATTAGATTGGCATCCGCAATGACAATCAATAAGTCTCAAAGCCAAACGTCTGTTTGTGGCTCCTATTTGGGCACACCGTGTTTTTCACACGGACAATTACACGTGGCATATACTCGCGTGGGTAAACCTTCCAGTTTGTTTGTGTTGACTAAAGATGGTCTTACTAATAATATCTTACACTCTATTGCACTAAGATAATGATAGTATTTATTTTTTTAACAGTCATAATTTGTGATACAGATGTAATTTTAAATTTATTAGTTGAGATAATAAAAGTACTACGAATTCAAAAAAAATGAATGTGGTTTTTGTTATTTTTATAAACCGTAATCGTTCAAAGAGCTCCATTCCTCTTACAATTATTTAAAATATCCCCACACACTTACAATAAGGTTATTACTTTTTATTTGACTACCAAAATATCCCCTAGAAATAATTTTATATAGCAAAACAACGTTTGCCGGGTCACCTAGTCACAGATAAAATAAAATTACACAATTATGATGTGAAATGTGGAATAGTTATTATAAATAAGGCAACCATCAACATAATTAAAGCATATTTATTTATCTTATATAAAACTGAAGACATTATAAAATTTTACAAACAGTCCATTCGTATAATATTAGGCGTAATTAAATTTTAAAATGAAATTCTCAAATCATAAGACAAGACAATATTTTTTTAATAAAGAGAACATTTCATTACTAATTTGATTTGAATAAATCTTGGAAATAATTATTTTACTTTGTTTATAAAATATAAACTTTAAATTTTGTCTATAGCATTAAATGTTTTTTTTTTTAATTAGTAGACACTGAGTACCTCTTCTTAGCGCTTCTGCCTATTTTCGAACCTGCTGAACTTATTTTCTGGCTTTCCATTCTCTTGCCTAAACACAAAGTAACTTCACTAAATAATGTGAAATATTTAAAACCCAGATCGTAGAGTGGTCAAGTTTGAAATGATTTGTGAAAATAATTAAGCTGAGAACTTATGTAGGCTAATTACTAAAATCTTTCCTTCCCTTGTTTCCAGGATTGGGTTTCATCGAATACTTAAGAAAATTGGTACTGGAAAGAGGGACGTCGCGTAAACAATCTACATGAATCAGCTAAAAAATCAGGATATTAGAAAGAACTTTTTAAATTTATTTTCTAGTTTTAAAGCCACTATGACTAAACTATGAATGGCAGAACAGGATTCACAATACAGGAGGGCTTAAGGTATGTATATAATGTATCTATATAAAACCTCATGAGGAAAGATATAAGAAGGATAATGACATTATGAGCCAGAGTTAGGCCTACCCATTGTAGGGAAATTAAAAAAATATACTCTCCTGTAAGATGAATAATAAGAGAGTGAAGGCGGTATTAGGTAGGAGTAAGGAAGGAATTAAGAAGGAGGAATTAAGAAGAATATCGTCTAGACCAGGGAATAGAAGGAAATTGCCGGATCGCGTGGACATGTTCGTTTATCTGAAGATGATCTTCTTTCAACTGGAATGAATAGAACTGTCTTCTATCTAACTGGATTAAAAAGAAAAGCAGAAAGAACAACGAGCTATAGTGCGAAGATGATTTGTGTAGTAACGAACATAAGATTTGCTGATGATGGCGGAGGTTCCAGTTTAATGTAGAGGTAATAATAAATGTAAGTAACCTACGGATTTGAACATTTTTGTAATGGTTGTATACCTGTAGTTTCGGATTACATAAAAGTGAATGGGCAATGTGAATGAACTCTGAACGTAGTCTAAAAAAATAGCTAAAGAAAACAACAGCCCATTTGTAGAGGTTGCCAAGCATTGAGAATGCCAAGTATTGTGTTTTTCCATTCACTTTTCCCCTCTTCCTTTTTCTTCGTTTATAAGAACTGAATCTGTGTTTTTTAACAGTTCAATAATTTTCCTCCAGAAATAATAGACTTTATATTAAAAAAATCTAAAATGTTCTCTGATTTCAACAGCTCCAAAATCAGCCACTTTCTTTTATTTGTCTTAATTAGAAAACTTTTTTCAAACTTAAGTTCTTTTATTGTTGAAGAGGTTCACTAAACCTTTTATTAGATATATTTGAGCTCATCGATAAACTTTTCCTAATTGAGTACATCTATTTTGCCTGGATCTGTTTAGTTTTTTTTTGTCTAATAACAATAGATTCTTAATGTTCTTGTGTGGCTTCAAAGATTGATCTATCATTGGTTTCATTTCAATCAGCGAATTATAATAAACTTTATATATTTTAATATTCATATAAAACACAGAAGGTCCAATAAACTGGTAGAACCCCCCCCCCCCCCCCTCCAGATGAGAGGTTACTTCAGGCAAGCGACTCTTCTCACACGATGTTATAATATAATTTCTCCATTCCCCTATTTCCCCCCTATAATATCTCCTATTGTCAGTAACGGGGATTATGGCCTTCCCTTATTCCTACCTAATCCCAACCCTTCTTATCCTCCTTACAAGGGAGTGTAATGGATAAACATCTCTTTATGTCCCCGTTAGAGAGTAGGTCTACTTCAGTACGCTACTCTGGATTTTGTGAAGCCCTTTACCAACGGACATTATATTCCTACCTTAATGCTTTAATCACGGCCGATCGTCTTTAAAGAGAAAAATATTATAATTGTAAACCTAGTAGTATCCTGGGTACTTTTCCTCATGTGGGAAATATGTTTTCAAAAGTTTCCTCAACTGTAAAATCCGTTGTAACAGTTCTAGTAGAGTACATATATAAGTTTTCCTGATGCATATCGGTGAATTCACAGAAACCTTTACACACTCTCATTGTACCATTAGAGAAGCAATTGAAGAGTGTAACTTCTATTATTTCATCACATACTCAAAAATACTAATCGAAAAAGAAACGTTTTTTTTTCATAACCTGCTCAGGGCATCGAGTGTTTGCTTATCTTTACCTTGGAGAATCTTTATATCCTGACAGTTAATACTTCCGAAATTAGATTCAGCCACACTGTTGCCACAAAAGGATGTTCCCTCAGGTAATTCAAGATAAACTTTGCCCAAAACTGTTAATTATTGGATTAATCAGTTATCTTAAATCTCGTCATTCAGTGATAAAACTTCCGTTATTTTACTGGTAATTCCATATTCTTCGTAAAATATAATACAATTATTTTTTGTGCTTTATGATTGTTAGCGTCTGAAAAACTATAAGTTTATGATTGAACTCTAGTTTATGAGAAACTAGAAGTTTCTCTAAGTCTAAAATAAAGCTACATATTGTAATGGTGCTATACTCCCTCCGGAATAGGAAGCGCCCGAGAAAATTAGGTGACCCTCATACACTCATTCGCGCTGATACTCTTCGGGAATGAATTGGCTACTAGGTTTACAAAATAATATTGTTTACTGTAATATTTCAATAATTTTTACTCGTATTTTGGGGCTCTAACATATTATTCCTTGAAAATAAAGGTCATAATTATATCATTCCTAAAGATAATTGAAAATATAATAGACCTTAAATATCTACTGTTGATATTAATCAAATCACATTTGGCATTCTTTAAATATAGACATAATTACGTCGTGTTTGGTGTATAATTTCCATGAGAATCTGAAAATGTAAGTAAAAACTACCTAAATGTTATATTATAAAGATTTTTGAGCCTGGATTGCCTAAAATACATTTCTGTCGAAAGCATTAGCTATTTATTGCTTTTGTCAAATAATGGGAACACATAATAGGAGATAACTTATTTGAGCACAACCTATTGTAACTTATTTAATATTGGAGATATTTATTTATATTTTACGCTATTTTACGTTTATGCCAGTGTATTTGATTCCTTTTTGCAAAAAAAATATCTTGCATTTTTTTGTTTGGATGAACATTTATACAAATGTGCTCTAATGGTACAACTTTAATGCCGTGGCCTAGAGAAATAAATGTAAAGGGAATAAGTTCTCTATTACAGTCTATTTTCCTTATGACTTGTCTCTAAATTCGCAATTTTATGTCACTAAATATAAGTAAAGCATCTTTAGAGGATAAAATGCAATCATTTTAAAAACGTTTAACCACAGCTATTCAAAGACAGGCCTGATAAGAATATACGTTCAACCACTACCGGTCCGGCAGAGGTCATCTCACGTCTCCGAGTCCGCGCTGTGTCTGTAGATGGAAGAGCGGTGACGAGAGACTTCTGCGGTTGCAAAGCCATGGAGACTTTTTTACACTTTGTAGCTATTTGTACGTTATAGGTTTTAATGTACAATACTTACAACCTTAGCGTTCACTAGACTATTCCCATTAATTTTCCCATCTTTAATATAAGTGAAATCAGCTGACCAGGTACATTGATTGTTGTTCTCCTTAAGGGCGTTAGGAGCGCTTTTTTTCTTAAGAACACGTCATACTCTTTTCCTCTTCTTAACAGAATGTACATCTTTCTTTAAGTTTTTGACGGTATATGATGGGCAATGTTTCTTTGGAGATAGTCTGTGACAAAGTGGCACGATTCAGCTCATCACTCATTAACTCAACGACAACGAAAGAACCGCAAACCAATTCCAGAATTTCCAACAATGGCTTGTTAATGGTTGACGTTCCAACCAGAAGCATGTGCCTAGTTCAGCAAGAGGTGGGACTACTTCATGGGGTCGCCAGATCGCAATAACCCAACTAAATCAGATGAAATACTCACAAGTTCAAATGAGCAGTTTAAACTCACGGTATAGAACAATATCAGGACACCTTTTTCCTAGAGAGTTTCTTTTTGATTAGTTTTGTTTAAATTGGACAATCAAAAGTTCATTATTAATTCGTACTCTTAAGTCGTTAGGCAACATTGTTACAAGACCAGGATAACATACCCCTATCGGGACATATAGCAACCCTGCCGGCGAGTAGATGGAATTTAGAGTGGAAAGCTTTCTCGCTCTAAAGGTGATCTTGATTGATTGCGTGCTTTTGGAAATCAGAATTGAATAGATTTGAGAGATAGTTGCAGAATTTTGTAAATAAACGTAGTATACAAAAATATACAGCTGTATTTCATACAATATTAACATTTCCAGTGGTTTTTCTCAGGGCTCAGGTGCCGGAACTTGGGAGGGGGGTATCTTAAATGCAAGGCAATTTCTTCTCAGAATTTTGAGATTTCGTTTGCTTATCCTAGAGTATCATTTTCCGTGTATCTGTGCTGGGAAACGATGCTGGAAATCTCGCTTAAAATCAATCCAAAGATAATTTCAGGTCTAAAACATTACCATTCCTAGATTTCACAACCATTTCACCAGATTTATCCTATCTAGGGATGTTTCCAAGAGGTATAACGTTAAAGGCCCTTGAGCACCAACAATTCCATGAAATTTAATTTTGAATCTTTATCATGGTTACAATAGTACGGATGGCTCAATGGATCTTTCGTGTGGAAGTCTGGGGGTTTTTGAAGAGCTATTTTTGTGCCAAGTAATTTCGGTCAGATTTTGAAATTCTAGTCATCGACGTGGCTTCCCAACCTCAGGACAGGTAGGTTAATTGGCGCTAGAATAGTCCGGCATACAGAATATAGCCCCTTAAAAAGGAAAATATATGGATTTCTAAAGACTATAAAACTAGATTTTAGAAGTTCACTTATAACAACAGGAGAAATCATCGGACTTGTATTGTAAATTTTATACAAACTATCACATTTTGCATAACGTATACAAATACCAAAATTATCTCTAAAAATAATATTATTGTTGGGTTTTAAACTTATTATAAAGTTTCAACACACTTTAGACAACTAGATACATGGTTCTTTTAAGACTGTTTAAAACTGATTCAGCAGTTTTAATGGGGTGCATGCAATGACAACTCCTGAAACAGTTTTGTATTAGATAATAAAAATCTTCCACCTCTTTATAACCTGTGTTGAAAGAATCCACTTTATCAGAAGAAGTATCTAATAAACATTTTAATCCAGATCAAAACACCCAGGTAACGAAAATATAAAGCAGTAGCAACTAATTTGGGTAGAAGTTATTTATAAGCTTTTTAATTTAACTGTTCTGCGCTATATTTTGTTTCCCACTGTGTTTGGTTTGTCACTGTGTTATGGTTTGTCAGTGTGTTTAGTTTGCCACCGTGTTTGGTTTGTCACTGTGTTAGGTTTGTTACTGTGTTACGGATTGTCCCTGTGTTTGGTTCGCCACCGTGTTTGGTTTCCCACTGTGTTTGGTTTGTTACTGTGTTATGGTTTGTCACTGTGTTTGGTTTGCCACTGTGTTTAGTTTGCCACCGTGTTTGGTTTGTCACTGTGTTAGGTTTGATATTGTGTTACGGATTGTCCCTGTGTTTGGTTTTTCACTGTGTAATGGTTTGTCACCGGGTTTTATTTGTAACTGGTTTTGATTTGTCACTGTCTTTGCAGTGTCACTGTGTTAGGTTTGTTACTGTTTAGTGGTTTGCCATATGTCTTTATACTTACTATAATAGAGTTAAAAACATCAACTAGTACTTCGTAACTGAAGTAAAGCATAGAGTAAAGGTTTACAATTAACAAATGTTTCTCAAAACTTTGAGAGTTTCCATAGAAGCCAGTTTATTTAAGAAGCCACAACCAGATAAGTGTGGTTAGGAAAGGAAATAATCATGCACACACGCAATGTTAATGTCATGAAATTATGTTTATTACATTTTTTCATTCAAAATACAACCTTTTGATTCTCATATAGCACAAAATTGTTTTACAATTGTATAAAAATATAAGTTGAATACTTTTAATAACAATAAATAACATCAAGAACGATTTTCGTTAATTAGGGAGCGTTTTAACAAAATAAGGCAGGTGTCATTTGGGACATTTTTATCTAGCATGAAAATCTTCTCTGAGTCTAGAAAGAAATTTAAATGCTGATTTATTTTGGAAGACGATCAAATGTTACAATCATCAATCCTGACAAATCTATGTAAAATAAAATATTATTTTCATAGAGAGAAGCATTTTCATATAAATTCTCTATGGGGTAGCTAACTATCACAGTGCTTCCTGAATTAATATTCTTGTTCTGAATCCCCATCTTCTTCTTCTTCTTCCTCATCACTGCTGTCTACATATTCCCTTAAACAAGGATTATATACCTTATTTTATGTTTTTTTTTAAATAACTCAAATTTTACCGTTTTCAATAGTTTTAGCGCTAGTGTTAAATAAACATTCCTTTACTACGAGCAACAATTATTGTAAACTACAAATAACAACAAAATATATACAAATTTTTCACAAGTTTTACAAATACCAAAACGTGTGTTAATAATAAACCATAATTCCCAGTTGAATTGTGTTTATTCAACCTAAGCAGCTGAATTGACATAGGCCTATACTGAGATCAGAAAGCGGAATAAAGCCAACGTGCTTTCATTGGCTGACAGGGTGTGGCGCGGATGTTTTATAAATAGGCCTAATTTAGAAGCCTTTAGCTAATCGTATAGCTGAACTTGGGGTATTGGGACATGTTCTTTTGTTGTAGAAGGTTATTTTTGTATTCCATTGTTTAAACCGTTGTTTTTTTAAACCCAACCTATTACTGAAATCTATTTAAACACATTTAAAAATATTGTTAGATGGTGTAAGAATTAGTGAATGAGGTTTTATTTATTTGATGTAAATAAATGTGTAAGCCTGACGGCTGTATAACATTGCTACTAAACCATGGTTTTCAGAAATATTTCATTTTTAGAAGTAGAGCCCGCAACATGCCAATCAGATTAGTCTCAGTGTCAGTTATCACCACGTTAGTAACCAGTACATTGTTAGCGATAACGATGCGATGTATTTCACCTAACGACACAGTTGCAAGAATTTTCAGAAAAGTTTTAAAAAAAAGAACAATAGAATCAAGTTAAACCAGAAAAAAATTAATAATCATAAAAATTGTATGTATTACCAAAATTCCCTCATTAACGGTTAATTTTAAAAAATTGGTATTTCATAGAACGAGACACAGGCAGTGTAACAATGAACGAACGTTTCGAAATACACTGTATTTGAAAAGTAATACATTGCCACCTAGCTACATCCTGTAGACTGTATAATGTTGATTTTAAGAAGTTTACCTTTGCACAACTATAATTCCCAATATGTGCAACATATTTGCCTATAGTAAGAGCAACATTTAGGTTATTTCAAAATAATGCATTCCATAATTTTGCTTAAGAGATAAATATAGAATATTTCAAACGAACAGGACCACAGTGAAAGAGTCACATTTGTTTTTTCAAAACAAATTATCAAACCACAGAAGAAGAGCTACATTTACATCATTTCAAAATAATTATTACCAGATCAAAGTAGGAAGATCATATTCAAGTAATTCAAAATACACTTTACCGCACCAAAGTAGAATAGTTACGTTTAGGTTATTCAAAAGAACTTTACCGGTCTGCAGTGGCAAAACTAGCTTTTCTTCAAAAAACGTTACCAGACCACAGTGGAAAAGTTAAGTTTACCTCAAAAGAAATTTACCGGACCACAGTGAAAAAGTTAACTTTACATCAAAAGAAATTTACCGGAACACAGTGAAAAAGTTAACTTTACATCAAAAGAAAATTTTCCGGACCACGGTGGAAAAGCTAACTTTTCTTCAAAAGAACTTTACCGGACCACAGGGGAAAAGCTAACTTTGCATCAAAAGTAATTTTCTGGACCACAGTGGAAAAGTTAACTTTTCATCAAAAGAAATTTACCAGACCGTAGTGGAAAAGTAACTGTATCTCAAAAGAAATTTACCGGACCATAGTGGAAAAGTTAACTTTACATCAAAAGAAATTTACCGAACCACAGTGGAAAAGTTAACTTTGCATCAAAAGAAATTTACCGGACCACAGTGGAAAAGCTACGGAGAACATTATAAGAGCTACATTTACTTTATTTCAAATAATTATCACGAAGCTACAGTAGAATAGCCACCTTTTTTATATTTGAAGTACACTGAGGTTATTACAGGGATGTAGTGGAAAAGATACATTTACATTACTTCAAAAGAAATATTACTAAGGATGAGGTTAGATTACTTTGAGGTTAGATTACTTCAGACTATCTATCACCTGACCACAGTGTTAATGGTTAGTTCAAGCTGTAAGCGGTGAAGTATCTCAAAACTCTTCAACTTACTTTTGTCTCTGATACAACTCTTGTGATGGACCTTTAGGGACGCTTGATTCTTCTTTTCGTAAGACATTTTCTTGCGCTCTTTCCATGTTAGCAAAATCCTCTCTTTTTGGAAGGTTTGGCTTAGGGAATGAATCCCACTGAGGAATAGTAACAGGAGCTGCTTTTTTAGGTTCTTCTGGTTTTAAAATCGGTTGCCATTTGGGTTGTTCAGGGGCAGTGTTAGGCGTTGTCTTCTCCTCAGGCTCAAATTGCTGTGGTCGTGGTCGTTGTTCTGCTACCCTACAGCATGTCTTCATGAAATATATTTTCTGATGATGGCTATTGTTAGTACAAG